>BQNB010008001.1:0-41596 GCA_026074375.1 Tanacetum coccineum | reverse complement strand
TGTATTTTTCCTACAAACTATATGACAAAAGAAAATTTTCTAAAAAAGCAAAATATTTTTTTGATAATTTTTGTATTTTTTATGATTTATTTAAACTTTTAACGAAATTAAATTATAAAAAATATTAAATGACTACGAAAAATTCTGAAAAATTTACTAAAAATACTAGACACTCTAACAATCCTAGGAAAAATAAGAAACAAAAGTTTGGCTTAAAAATAAGCTCGTTATAAGCTGTTAACAGCTTATAAGCTTAATAGCACAAAAACGTGTATAAAGGATAAGGCCCTTGAGTCTTTAACGAAAAAGACCCAAGGGCGCAGCGGTGAGAGTGTTGGTAAAAGGGGGAATGTATCGAGAGGTCTCGGGTTCGAGTCTTGCTCACCCGGACCTCTTGTCTTTCCCCCTTTTTTTATTTTTCCTAAAAGTCTAGGGTAGAAATTGTAAAAGAGGAAAGTAAAGGGTAGGCGGGCAAACTATTATGAATTTACACTACAATGAAAACGAGTACCCCTGAACTATGGGAAAAGTACCAAACAGACCTTGCGACATGGCTTATTTTTAGCTTATTAAAAAGTGAGATTCAGCTGAAACTCAAAACTACAAAGCTATCAAAGAGCTTATTCTAAACAACATTAATAAAGGCACTTTCAACTTTTAACAACTAGATAAGCTAAAAAATAAGCTTTTAGTTCCTGTTCACAGAAACTAGTGTTTTTCTAAACTTTTTAAGTTTTGGCTTATTTCTAGCTTATTACTAGATGAAAATGGAAAACAAAAGAAGCTATGTAAAGCTTAAAATAAGCCCGAAAATAAGCTTAACAGCTTTATAAGCTTATAAGTCCCCAATGTACATAAATACCAAGTGCCTTGGGTCTTTAACGAAAAAGACCCAAGGGCGCAGTGGTAAGTATGTTTGTAAAAGGGGGTTTGTATCGAGAGGTCCCGGGTTCGAGTCTTGCTCACCCGGGCCTCTTGTCTTTCCCCCTTTTTTTTATTTTTCGAAAAGTCCAGGGTAGGAAGTGTACAAAAGTAAAGTGAAAGGTAGGCGGGCAAAATATAACAATTTTACACTATAATAGAAACGGGTAACCCTACACTATGAAGAAAATACAAAATAGACCCTACGCTTAAGGCTTATTTTTGGCTTATTAAAATTTGAGAATCAGCAAAAACTTAAAACTACAAATCTATAGATGAGCTTATTCCTAACAACTTTAATGAAGACCCTTTCCACTTTTGTCCACTGTATAAGCTAAAAAACTAGCTTATCCAAGGCTGTTACAGAATCTAGGGGATTTGAGAGCTTTTTAAGCTTTGGCTTATTTCCCAGCTTATTTCTTGATGAAAATGGAGAAGAAAAGAAGCTAAATGTAGATTAAGATGTGTTCAAGAGATATCTAAACAAAAATTAGCTACTTGTTAACAAGATTTACAAGAAAAATGGCCTTAAAAAGTACAAGTTTTAACTCAAAACTGAGATAAGCTTTTCTCAATAAGCTAAAAAGCTAAATACTAAACCTAAGGAACTGAATTTCTAGAATTAAGCTAACCTTTATGGAATGAAAAAGCCTAGATAAAAGGTTTTTCAAATTAACAACTAAAAATGAAAATTAAGTTAGAAAATAAGCTAGAAATCTAAATGCTGCTACACTACTTTTCAGGTAAAAATAAGCTAAGTTAAAAAGCTTAAAATTAAAATCTAAATGATGAATTTTGTAAAACTAATGGAAATCTACTGAAATACTTAATTCTAAAACCTAACTTCTAATTATGAATCCCAAAAAGATACTAGAAAAGTGCATAGCAACAACAGCTTTGACTGTTGTTGCTGATGCATTTGGCAAGAAAATGAAGTGCAGGCTAAGTTTTGATGTGAGAACCCTTTAAATCTACTCACTAAGTATTACTAAACCTATAATAACCATTCTTGAACAATAAAATGCTAAGAGACACTAAAATCTAAACTCACTCAAACACTTAAACTGCCCTGGTGCTGATACAAAGTTTTTGCACTCTAAACTTTGTAATTCTACACACTAACTTCTAAAAACTGTTCTAAACTTGGTAAAATGACTAAACTCAGCTAAGTAAAGTGTTTTAACAAAGTTGTGTTGACTTTTAGAGTCAAATATAGCTTAACCCAAACACTCCTTCACTTAAGCTGTCTAAACTTAAGTACAACTAAAAACTGATTTAAAAACTAAAACAGCTAAAACATTTTATCTACTCACACTAATTCTGTCCTAATTAAGCTATTTGAGCTTTAAAAGTCCTAGCTTATTAATAGGATTAAGCTACTTTCTCTCCTAGCTCATACTACTCAATATTATGACAGAATTTACTACTTAAGATTTCTATGAACTAAACTCAGACTAATCAATACATTTGCATTACAAATCTAACTAAACAATTCTAAAAACAATTAAGCACAAATAAGAGCAAAGAAATAAGCTCATTGAGTAAGCTAACTTTATGCTAAAATGAAATATACTAGATAAAACCTGGAATTGAAGAATCTTCACATTTAAGCTATCCAAGAGTTGAAGCTTAAATGTTCCTAATGGCTTCCAAAGCCTCTAAACCAAGAACTTTAAGCTCAATAAGCTGATTTTAGCTTATTACTCCATAAGCTTCCAAACTTGAATTTAAATGAACACAATTGAACTCTAATAGACTAAAACAGTATTTAAAAGATTTTTATATCATTTGGACAACTTGAGAGCTTAAGAAAGCAGAATAAGCTACAAAGAGCTTATTACAAGCTTATTGACCAAATTCAGCTTATTACATGAAAGTTTGAACACAAACTCAACTCAACTTACTTGATTACTTTTAAAAGAGAAGTACAAGATTAAAAACAGGTAGTACAACTGAATTTAAAGTTTAAAAGCTTAATTGAAATCAATGAACATTACACGAAGGCTTAAAAAGAAAAATTACAAAGTAAACTGAAGAAAAATTAACTAACTACTCATTTTCTTCTCTCTTTTATAGCTGAGTCTTCAAACCTTTGTGCTTGTTGTGTGAGAGCAAGACAGAAATAATCCTGACCCTTAATCTTGTCTTGGAGCCCGAGTCGTAGGTATGGATTGCCAACATGGCATAAAGGGGTTTAGTGGAGAGGGGGTGAAGGTGATGATTCTTGGTGTATTAGGTGTTGCCGGGTAAAAGAAAGGAGGAAGACCCGTGACAGGGTTTTTGGGATTTGGTTGTGGCGGGAAAATGAGGTTTATAAAGGTTGGGGGTGACAGGGGATTAGTTTGGGGATTGGGCAAAATTGGCCCCTCATGGTGTTAAGGGGTGTTGCAAGGTTGGTCCTTGTGGGTTAAAGGGTTTTGGGATTTGGCAAAACAACCCCCCAAGGGTTATAAGACCCTTTGCACCACTAGTCCTTGGGCGTACAAGTCTTTGCCATTGGCAGAAATGGCCCTTGGGGTATCTCTTTGGCAAATAGGCAGTTTAGGTCCTTCTCTTTCTTTTCTTCTTTTTTTCTTCTTTAAATAAGTTTAGGGATTTAACAAGTTTAATCCCTAAACTTGTTTTTCTTGACTTTTTGGCTTCGGGTTTGTCGGGGTTGACTTTGGCTTTGACCAGTTGACTTTTCTGTTGACTTTTTGACTTGATTGACTTTTCAGCTTCGATTTGGCTTTGTCTTTCACAGTCCTTTCCATTCCATGTCCGGTTTTGTCGTTTTGGCTTCGTTTTTCGTCCTTTTCTTAGATATCCGTTCCTGCACAATACAATTAGCAAAACAAGCGTATATTTGGCATTTTAAGTCCGTTTTTGGTTATTTTAGCTCGTTTTTAAAGGTAAAAGGTATGTGTAATTAAGCACATACCAATATTCATGATCATTATAACATTATAAGAGTATGGGAGAAGGTTTGAAGATCATAGAACCTGGGTTTGAGCTTTGTAGATCGAAAATGGGTCGAATGGGTTATTTTCACTTCGTACGCCTAGAAATGGAGCTTCGAGGCTTCAAGGCTTGATTACATCTCTTGATTTCTTTACTTGGTTCTTCTTAGAATACTTCTTGATTAACTCTTGGCAGCCATTGATGAGTTAGATGAAGAAATGAAAGTGTGTGTTGAATGGATGGGTTGCGAGCCTTATTTATACTCGAATCAACCCTTGGATGCCAAGGTGCTTTAGTGATCAAGGTTAGGACAGGTATGGGAGCTAGAGGATGACTTGGAGAGGCTATATGATGATTTATCAAAGCTAGAAACTAGCTAGAAGGTGTTGGGAGGTCCTTGTGGTGCTGTGAATTTTAGCTTTCCCAACATGGGATATATTGATTTAAATGCGTGTACTCTCATTTCAACTCAACCATAGATCAACTATTTCCATAGACCGTGATTCAAGATGAATCATGACTCAAAGCGACAACTTATTAGGACTTGTAAATGATTGTAAAGAACGAGGTTTTAACTGTAGCACTTTAGCACATCTATCATTATAATCATAAGGTTCTTAGAGTAGGAATGCGTTGCTTGTTTGAACACTACTTAGGCCTCCGCTCCCTAGTGGATATCCAAACAACGACGGTGTTTTAGTTGAAAAACCCACCCCGTTGCTAGCGTAGTGGGAAATCACATCAACACCTTCTTCCTAATATGGCTAAGGATAAGTGTCTTAGTTCATCTTCATCATTATAATCATAAGTTCTTAAAGTTAGGAATGCGTTGCTTAGTTTGAACACCTACCTAGGCCTCGCTCCCAAGTAGGATATCACAACCAACGACCGATGTTCTTAGTTTGAAACCCCCCCCCGTTGCTGCCGTAGTGGGAATCACATTAACACCTTCTTCCTAATATGGGTAAGGATAAGTGTCTTAATTTGAACCCTCACCTAGACCTCGCTTCCTGGTGAGATATCACAACACACCAAATCCCACCTCGTGGTTAGCGGAGTGGGATATCACGACACATCTTTTACTTGCTCCATATAATCAAATGTATGCTTCATTGGCAAAATTTCAATATTCATGCATTTTTGCATTCATACTTCATTCATGCTTCTTTGGCATTTTAACTTTCGAATTATTAAGAACAGAAAAATCTCGTTTTTAAGTTACAAATTTGAAGCTTTTTCTAAAAACATCGATTGACTTAGTTAAACTGAATTGAGCACGTATGATTAGGTGAATTAGAAGCTAATGGGAGAAAAAGCCACAAGTTACTCATATAAGTTTTAAAAGAATCTTGCTCAGCACATAAACTTATATTAACCTCTATCACTTCTTGTTCTTCACCTTATTAAAATTCGAAGCAATCGAATTCGTGAAAGCTTAGCCTACAAGTGGTAAGTTGAGGAACTAGCTAGGGCTCAACACGCCCGATCGAGTCAAAAATTATTCTCATTCTACCCATTAGGAAAGTCAAAACTGTGACAAAACACTTATTTTATTTTTGAAAATTTTTAAATTTTTTCATTTTTTTGGTATTTTTGCAAAAATTTGGTGGTAAAACGGGATTATGTGATAACAACGACTGCAGGCAAAAATCAAATCGAAGATTCCCCCCCATACTAGAACTAAACATCGTCCTCGATGTTTCAAAGGGGTTCCTACGTAAATCTAAGGCCGTTTATGAAGTGTGCCAAAAGATAAAACGTTAGTCGATTAGATTTGGATACTGAATTCCCAAAATGAAGCTGAGGATGTGAAGCTCGAGTTAAAAATGACAGAATCGAGAGCCTTCACAATCCGGGAATACCTGGACATACAATACAAAGCACACAAAACATGGACAGAACACGGGTAATGGAAAATATAAACCTTCTCACACAAAAACACTTATTTATTACATACTACGGATAAGCATGGGGTGCCTCCCACGAAGCGCTTGTTTAGGGTCCCGACGCTTGACCCGTCCCCCGAATTTATTGGTCCATGGGGGAGCAAGTGGAAGATAAAATCATCATCGGACTTTCATTCAAGTGGTTTGGATAAACATTGAATTTCATGAAAGTTCCACTCCGATGAGATACATCCGGCATAAAAGAATGATCAAATGGAAATGCCGGGGTCAAAAATGGTATCTTCATTCCTGGTGGAGAGAAGATATGGAGGGACAACGGGATACGTGAGAAAAGCAAGAAAGATCCATACAACATAAGCGAAGAGAGAAGATTGGTCATCCTCTAATGGTACATTCACATTAGTCGTAGACACATTCTTACGAATCCCGGGGTCAATAGAAGTCAAATCTCCCGGATCGGGCTCAATCTTAAATTTGAAACATTCAAGTTCCGGGAGAGGCATGATGTGAGTGAGTTCATCGGCGAACTCCTCATGATTAAGGTCACTCCTATCGGCAGGAGGAAACTGATCATTCGAAAGATCAAAGATAAACGAATCATATTGAGAAAAATCAACATGAGTAGTGGTACTGCCACTACTCCTCTCTTTAAAATGATCGTTATCAACATTTAAGAATAGGTTATTTTTTTATAAAAACTTTATAATCCTAAGAGATAAATCAGAACGAGTAGTGGGGACTGCCACTACTAATCTCTACTAGATTTAAAGGCAAAAAGTTTCAGATTCGTGAATATAATATCAAAGGTGTTAGTCTCCTCCAAGAAAAAATTAGTAATTAAGATGTAACTTGATCCACAACTTCGGAAGATGGAGTAGGATTATCTCTTAATGAATCGATCTTAGCAATAAGAAGATTGACATTCAACAATTTTTCACGAAGGATATCGTCTTTGATTGTCAAAAGAATGTCATCATCAATCCTTCCAACTTCCGGATAAACAATCTCCACCACCTCTAAGCTGACGATCTCAACATCGGGAAGTGATGCATCGACATAATCGATATCCTCACCGTAGGTAGAATCGTCATCACTCGAAGAATTATCATCGTTGGAATTGACAACAATCTCAGAATGTTCATTGAGAGTATTAAGAGGGGTGGTATTTTCACAAAGAGGCACATCACACATTTTGTCGGGAATACCCTCGGACTCACTTGGATGGGACAAAGGTTCCTCAAACACAGACTTTATTACTTATCGTCTGATTCCTTGCCGAATAGTGTCAAGAATGCTCGTCCCCCATACTTAAGAGTTAATCGGGTTTCCTCGATTGTAAAACGGGTGTGGATTGCATTTTGGGGGGGGGGGGGGGTGTTGTTTGTCTTCGTCATCATCGTAGCAAATGGGAATCTTCCAAGATCGATCTTTAGCCGCTTGTTCTTCCGCGATTCGCTTTTCTTCTTCCTTCTTTTGTATAGCTTGACCAACCAAATCACGTAAGGTTGTCATTTGTTCCATAAGCTTATATTGAGAATTGAGAAGGTCATTTTGAGAACTGAAGATTGGATGATTGACGGTATATTGCGGGGGTTGAACTTGGTCAAAACCAAAAGAATTTGAATCATAGCAAGAATTTTGCTCATGATAATAGTCTTCATTCATTGGTTGACATTGGAAGGTTTCATGAGGACCCCCGCAATTTTCACAACAAAGATATTGTTGTGGCAAAACTCGTGAAGTTATTGTGGAAAATAATCAAAGTTGTGATTGAAACACAGGTCCTGATTGTAGACAAACAGGGACTTGAGTTTGACAATCTAACCCGTAATGAAGAATCGTTACCACGAATCCAACAAGAGTATGGTACGTATTGTGGTTGTGGAGGATGGTTTGCAACACTTGGAGAATCGTTAGAAGAGTACGGAGTTGAAACATTGATTGGTGTTCCATTTCCAACTTTACAATAAAAACAAACTCCATTGTATTCATTACAACCACATTTTTGGCATGTACCAAGGAGACATTGTTGTTGCAAACTTTGCAAGTTTTGTAGGGGCTCACCAATGGTTTGATTTTTGCATGGCTCCGGATTAGAGATAATCAGAATTCTCGGAGGACAATTATAACCAATATGAGCACCTTTCCCACAAGACTTACAAGTGCATCGTTGACAAAAGATTCCATCTAACGAATCACCACACTCGTAACAACAATTGTGGTTAATTTGTGGAGGACTTTGCGAGGAATTTTTACCGGGGTCTTGATTGACAACGAATGGCTCTTGATTTTCATTAACAAAGTTAGTATCGTCATCGGATGACTCGGAAGTGTCTTGGAAATCTTGAAAAACTTCCTCCAATGTCTTTCGTATTAGAGCACACTGTCGACAATATAGACCATGAACCGGGTCTCCACAATTGAGACAATTTTTTTCAAAAATAAGGGGTCGTTGAGACGAGTCGGGTACGGGAACAAGAATCTTGTCTTCAAGACTCCCTTTTGAACAACCACAGTTTCTAGTGTACAAAGCTCCACAAGACGAGCATTCTTTAATCGCGTAAAGGGGATTTAAACGATAGTCGAATGACGCCATAAGAATTAAACAATTAAGAGGGTTAAGAAAAGAATTAAATGGATAAGAAGAAAAAGAAGATTATTTTTGGTTTTTCGAGTTTTTTAAGCAACATATTTTATTAACGGACAAAATGAGATAAGACAACTTAAACCAATAATCAACTCGTTTCACGGTAGCTCTCTAAAAGAAAAACGCACAAAGGAGCGGAGGAGCGGGAAAGCGCGAAGCTATTAAAAACCTTCTCCTTTCGGGTCGTAGTTCCTCGGAACAACCCTCCTTATACCCCTCTTATAGTTTGTTTATCAATTAAAGGTGAGTCGTACTTCACAAGTGACACAAAGGCAAGTTTTAAATCTTTTGTTCGGGAACTTATTATGATAATGCTTCAGTTGAAAGCATTATATTGATGATGATTTTTATTTATTATTACGGACAATGTTTTTATATTTTTTGTTTTTCTTGTTTATATAATAAAAAGAAGAATATTTTTGTATCTTTATATTTTTATAAATAAAAGAAAATATTCACAAACGAGAATGATAACTTCACGAGGAAGGGTCTTCAAAGCACAACAAACTTCAACTCGATAATCGTACACACCTCCCCGGCAGCGGCGCCAAAAATTGATTACGTCCAAACACACTATATATAATATAATATAAAAGTATACAAGGATAGTAACAATTATAGTATAATAAGTATTTTCCATCGGGTTCTAGAAACAAACTTTTAACCAAAGTTGTCTCAAAAACCTCCCGGGTCGTTTTCCCTCGACGAAGTGTGAATTGAAAATCGGTTAAGTCCGTGATCGCGCGTTTTGAATGGTTTAAAATGATTTTGATTTGGGTTCCTAAATCCTACTTGACATATTGATAAAGTAAATAAAAGCATAAAAACGAGCAAAGCAATAAAAACAATTAAACATGTAAAGCATTAAACAAAAATGAGTATTTAAAACGAGACAAATAAGCAAGCATAATAAATTCAATTTTAAACATGCAAACTTCTAAAAATAAATCCTACATTAAAAGAAATTATATTTTTTTATTATTATTTTTATTTATTTATTTATTTTTATTTTTTAATTTTTAAAAACTTTAATCTAAATAAATGTCGCAAATTAATAATCTCTAATCATATTTTAAATCCGCACTAATTTCTAAACACTAAATGAGCAAATAAATCAACTAACTAAACATGGCAAACGTTATAACATCAAAAGATAAAAATAAGTCTACACTAAGCATGGCAAAAATCAAATAGGCAAACATATTATAAAACGATAAAATAAATCTACTGTCCTATCAATCCTTTCCTGCACAATTAGACACAAAAGCACACTTTTTCTATTCTTTTGGCATTATTTTGGCTTTTATTTGGCAAAATCCCGGGTAATTTAATATACAATTAAGCATTTATCAATCATTCGAAAGATCAAAGATAAACGAATCATATTGAGAAAAATCAACATGAGTAGTGGTATTGCCACTACTCTACTCCTTTAAAATGATCGTTATCAACGTAGAAAGCTTTATAATCGAAGAGATAAATCAGAACGAGTAGTGGGACTGCCACTACTAATCTCTTCTAGATTAAAGCTGAAAGTTTCAGATTCGGGAATAGAATTATCAAAGGTGTTAGTCTCTTCCAAGAAAAGATCAGGAAATGTGGAGGTAGACTTGATCTAGAACTTCGGAGATGGAGTAGGGTTATCTCTTTATAATCGATCTTAGCAAGAAGAAAGATGACATTCAACAATTTGTCACGAAGGGTAAGTCTTTGATTGTTAAAAGTAATATCATCAATCAATCCTTATCCAAATACCGGATCAACAATCACCACCTCCTCCAGCTGACGACTCCAACAATGGGGAGGGATAGCAACGACATATATCGAAACGCTCAACCGTAGGGATAATCGTCATCACTTGAAGAATTATCATCGTTGGAATCGATGATAGTCTCATAATGTTCTTTGAAAGCTTCAAGAGAGGTAGGATTGTTACAAAGAGGCACATCACACACACTGTCGGGAAATACCCTCGGGCTCACTTGGGATTGGGATAAGGTTCTCAACACTAGACTTTATTACTTCGTCCATTCTGATTCCGTTGCCGGAATGGTGTCAAGATGCTCGTCCCCCATACTTAGAGAGTTATCGGGTTCCTCGATTGGTAAAACGGGTGTGATTGCAATGGTGTTGTCTTCGTCATCATCAGTAGCAAACTGGAGAATCTTCAACATCGATCGTTAACCGCTTGCTCTTTCCGCATTCGGCTCTCTTCTTCCTTCTTCTGTATAGCTTGATCAACCAAATCACGTAAGGTTGTCATTTGTTCCATAAGCTTATTTTGAGAATTGAGAAGCTCATTTTGGGAATTGAAGATTGGATGATTGACGGTATATTGCGGGGGTTGAAATTGGTCAAAACCAAAAGAATTATAATCATAGCAAGAATTTTGCTCATGATAATAGTCTTCATTCATTGGTTGACATTGGTAAGTTTCATGAGGACCCCCGCAATTGTCCCCCCCCAAACAACAAGGATATTGTTGTGGAAAACTCGGTGAAGTTTGTGGAAAATAATCAAAGTTTTGATTGAAACACAGGTCCTGATTGTAGACAAACGGGACTTGAGGTTGACAATCGTAACCGTAATGAGAATCGTTCCCACGTATCTCACAAGAAGTATGAGGTACTATTGTGGTTTGAAATACATGGAGAACTTAGAAGAGTACGGAATTTAACCATTGAATATTTGTGTTCCATTTATCAACTTACAAAAAAAACAAACTCCATAGTTATTCATGTGCAACCACATTTTTTGGCATGTACGAAACAGACATTGTTGTTTGCAAACCTTTAGCAAGTTTTGTGGTGCTCATCATGTTTGCTTTTGCATGGGATCCCGGATTAGAGATGAATCGAAACTCTCGGAGTGCAATTATAACCGTAATTGAGCACCTTTCCCACGAACTTACACGTTCATGTCGACAAAAATTCACATCTAACGAAACACCACCGCACTCGTGACAACAATGGGTCTATGTGAATAGAGACTTGGAGGAGGACTTACACCGGGGTCCTGATTTAACAACGATGGCTCTTGAGGAGCATTAACAACGTTGGTGTTATCATCGGATGACTTGGAAGTGTCTTGGAAGGTCATAGAAGGACTCCCGAATGTCTTTTGTATAGAAGCACATCCTTACAATGAAAAAAAACCATGGAAATGGGTCTCCACAAATCGAGACAAAATATTTCAATTTTAAACTTGACATTTGTTCTAAATAGGGAAACATACATTTATGTGTATAAGTCCTAGTAGAATATTATTTTCTTACCTCACGATTAAGAGAAACCGTTAATGGTATTTTTATGTGTTGTTCCTTGCACACAATAAAGATTTCTCTCAATTATGCATGCACAACATCATGTATGTAGAAAAAAACATGACACACGTTTGTGTGTATGAATAATATGATGGTGTCACATATATTAGCATTACAAGTAGATATAGAACCTTACCGTTTTAACAAGGAATCGTACATAACTATTCTATATATAACACTTCACGAAGCGACCTGTTATCTTTTAAAATATGATGCAATTATTCTTAAAACTATGGTTGTACATATTTGAAAAGTAATGTATTATTTCAAGGCAAACTATAAATAATATAGGTTACTTACACGGTAATAAAGCTTGTAGCTCCCATGATTTAGACAACATTACATGAATGTCTTTATCAGTATAATGCCAAGCTCCTACTAGATTTAACAACATTGTAAGTGTTACATCACCAGTAAAAAAAGAAATAGCGATTTATTTACTTTTCTACTCTCTTTGAATGCATACTAGTAGCAATGTACTTAAGTATTGTTGGGAATAAAGGTCTCTCAAGTTTCTACTGCTGGTTGAAGAAACTACTGCTGGTGAAGATTAGAGTAAATAGTCTAAGTTATAAATATTGTTAGTGTTATAGTTAGTACTGCCAGTACAAAATATTAGTACCGTCAGTTTATTAATACTGTTAGTTATAATAGTTAGTATTGTTAGTTATATAGTTAGTACTACTAAAGTGATATGCATGAGATATGATTGGTGGTTTTCACACTATATATATATAATATATAATAAAATATATAAAATATATATATACCGAGAAGTAGTATAGAGTGTTCCCGGGTCGTTTATCCCCAACGAGGCTGGAATGGAAAATCGATACAGTCGAAGATTTGAGTTTGAAGGAGAGAATTGAATTGAAAGAGTGGAAAAGTCAAATTAAACAATAACAAACAAAAACGTTTAAGAAAAACCTAAAAATTATGAATTTAAGCTAAAAAACGAAAGCACGAATCCCGAACAAAGGGGGAAAAACCTAAAATCTTTAAAAATAACCCTACGAAGAAATTTTTGCTTCTAAACTACTCTACGGGACAAATAACGAAGAATGAAAAAGACTAGACCGAAAACGGAGTTCGTTTGACCCAAAAACGAGTCAAGACAAAATCCCGCACCCGGACCGTTCTTTAAAAAAGGAAAAGTTGTAAAAATGACCCTACGAAAATTTTTGTATTTTTCCTACAAACTATATGACAAAAGAAAATTTTCTAAAAAAGCAAAATATTTTTTTGATAATTTTTGTATTTTTTATGAATTAATTAAACTTTTAACGAAATTAAATTATAAAAAATATTAAATGACTACGAAAAATTCTGAAAAATTTACACAAAATACTAGATACTTTAATGGTCCTACGAAAAATAAGAAACAAAGAAATAGCTTATTAATAAGCTCGAAATAAGCTGTTTTCAGCTTATGAGCTTATAAGCCTAAAAAGACTATAAATACACAAGCCCTTGGGACTATAACGAAAAAGTCCCAAGGGCGCAGTGGTAAGGTGTGTGTAAAAGGGGGTTTGTATCGAGAGGTCACGGGTTCGAGTCTTGCTCACCCGGACCTCTTGTCTTTCCCCTTTTTTTTATTTTTGAAAACTCTAGGGTAGAAATTGTAAAAGAGGAAAGTAAAGGGTAGGCGGGCAAACTATTATGAATTTACACTACAATGAAAACGGGTACCCCTGAACTAATGAGAAAATACCATTTAAACCCTACGATCTAGCTTATTTTTGGCTTATTGAAAAAGTGAGATTTAGCAAAAACTTAAAACTACAAAGTTGTTAAAGAGCTTATTCTAAACAACATTAACAAAGACACTTTTGACTTTTGTCCACAGAATAAGCTAAAAATCTAGCTTTTTGCTACTGTTCACAGAAACTAAGCTTGAAACAACTTATCTAGTTTATAGCTTATTTCAAGCTTATTTCTTGAAGAAAATGAAAAACAAAAGAAGCTATTTAGAGATTAAGATGTGAACTAAAGGTATCTAAACAAAAATTAACTAAGTATTAACAAATTTAGCAAGAAAATTGAAATGAAAAAGTGCTAGTTTTTCTTAAAACTGTTATAAGCTTTTCTTAATAAGCTAAAATTGCTTATTTCTTATCCTAAAAAGCTGAAACTTTAGAAAACTAGAAATGAGAATCACAAGAAATTAAGCTACAAATCTAAAAAGCTGCTATACTACTTTTGTAGGGAAAAATAAGCTAATTTAAAAGCTGAATATTGAAAACTAAATGATGAAAAGTTATAAGCTAATGGAATTCTAGAAATATGCTTAATTCTGAATTCTAGTATCTACTTATGAATGCTCAAAGACAATTAGAAAATTGAGTAGCAACAACAGTTAATACTGTTGTTGCTGGTGCAATTGACCAACATGGTAAATGCAGGCTAAGCTCTTAACCTAAAACTCATATACTCATTAACCACTTGTATCTAAACCTATTTTCTCCTGAATTGATCACTAAAATGCTTAGAAGCTCTTAAATCTAAGAACTCTAAACTCTTAAACTCTTAAAAACTCCCCTGGTGCTAAGTAGGAGAATCTAAGCCCTAAACTTTGTAATCCTCTATACTAACTTCTAAAAACTTTTAAGAATTCAATAACATGACCTAACTCAACTGAATGATACATTTTGACAAACTACTGTTGACTTTAAGAGTCAAAATAGGCTTGTACCAAACACTACTTTATAGTGACTGTCAAAACTAAAGTAAACTTGAAAACTGATTTAAAACTAAAATAGCTAATTCCTTTTATCTACTTTCACTAAGATTAACCTACTTAAGCTAAGTGAGCTCTAAAAATCCTAGCTTATTAATAGGAAATAAGCACTTTCTCTACTAGCTTATTCTACTTACTTTGACAGAATTTTAAAAATGAAACCTAACTTGATTTCAAACATAAAACAGAATAAAACTAATACATCTATAAACTAATTAAGAAAAATGAAACAGGATTAAACATGAGATTTCAAAAGAATAAGCAATTTGAATTAAGCTATGAATGCTAAAAAAATGACTTTGAACCTGTGAATGTAGACTCTGAACCTAGCCACTCTATCTGAGTGAGTGGCTTACAAATGTAATCCTAATGGCTTCCTAGCCTCTAAACCAAAGAGCCATAAGCTCAATAAGCTGTTCTTAGCTTATTTACTTCTTGAACCTCCAAAGTGAATAAAAGGAACTCAAGTTATCATACTTTGATGTAAGTTGTAGGAAATGAGTAAATGAATCACTAAAACAGAATTTTAACTAAATTTGAGCTTATGAACAAGAATAAGCTCAAAAGAGCTTATGAGAGCTTATTAGGTAAAAAGAGCTTGAATTAGCATTAAAACTGAAAATTACAAGTACATAAAAGAAATTAGCTTAAAAAAAAGCTCAATAGAGCTTATTGAGAGCTTTTAATGAGTGAAAACAGCTAAGAAATGAAATCAACACTAGAAACTGAAACTGAATTATATTGCTGAAAATTGATTAAGTTACAAGTGAAATAACCAAGGTACAAGACTTAAAGCTTGAATATTAAAAACTTAAAGAAAATGCTTGAAATAAGGAAAAATACAAACTGAAAATTAAAACTAACTCCCTTTACTCCTTTCTCTCCTTCTTCTTTTATAAGCTAACTTCTGTGTTTGTTGTGTTAGTTTGGTGAGAGCAAACCAAAAAACAATCTTGACCGTTAATCCTGTCTTGGAGCCCGAGTTGTAGGTATGGATTGCCAACATGGCATAAAGGGGTTTAGTGGAGAGGGGGTGAAGGTTTGATCCTTGGTGTTTTTCGAGTGTTGCAGGGTAAAAGGGGTGTTGTTTGGGGAAGACAATCAAAAAGGGCGGGAAAAGATATACAGTGGATAAACAGTGTTTCAAAACTGTTGGGTGAAAGTTTGAGGTTTTGTCAACATTGGTCCCTAATGGTGTTATCCTTCATTGCACAATTCGTCCTTGTGTTTATATAACTTTGGGGACTTGACAAAACAAGTCCCCAAGAGTTATATCACTCTTTGCAGCCGTGGTCCTTGGTGGTTAAAACTTATGAGACTTGGCAGCTTTGGCCCTCGTAGTTCATCTTTTCCATAATGGCAGCTTGGGCCCTTGTCTTTCATTTTCTCTTTTCTTCATTAAATATAAGTTTTAGGGATTGGCAATTTAAGCCCTCAAACTTATATTTCTTCAATTGTTGACTTTTGGATTTGTCGGGATTGACTTGGGTTGACTTCTGTTGACTTTGGCTTGGTCTTTTCCTTACTTTTCCATTCCGAGTCCGGTTTTGTCATTTTGGCTTTGTTTTTTCGTCTTTTTCTTAGTTATCCGTTCCTGCACAATACAATTAGCAAAACAAGCGTATATTTGGCATTTTAAGTCCATTTTTGGTCATTTAAGCTCATTTTTAAAGGTAAAAGGTATGTGTAATTAAGCACATACCAGCCTACTTTGTAGAGAGAGAAAGTGAGTTCTTGTGAGAGAAACTACACTTAATGTGTGTGTATTATGAAATGATCAACCAACCCCTTCCCATGGCTGGAAAATGGTATATATACATGAGTTTTATGCCCCTAAGTGGGCTATAGAGTGGGTTAACATGTGGGTAAAGACCTGACCCAACACCATAAGTCATACGGTAATTAAACGATTGCTATTAAGGCTACAAGCTAACCTATGCTAGACATTACACGGGGTGACCGAGTCTTTTACATGGATTTTGATAATCCTAACAATCTCCCCCTAAGGGAGGTCACCCTAGAAAATACAAATCGAATCCTAGCAAGATGGCAGAGAAGAGGAAGAGAAGACGGCATTCCCACGAGAGCCAAATGGTGTAACACTGTTACACAAACGATGCCGTTGGGCCTAAAAAATGCCAGCGCAACCTACCAACGCTTGTGAACAAATCCTTCAATAAAAAAAAATTGGCAGAAACGTTTGTAAGTCTATTTCCGACGACTTAGTGAAAAGGCACACAAAGAAACAAAAATCCTTACGTTATCTTAAGAACCTCCAAACCCTAAGGAAAAGCAACATGAAACTAAATCCGAAGAAATGAACCTTCAGAGCGGAAGAAGGGATGTTCCTGGGTTACATTGTAAACATAAATGGAATAAAAGCATGTTCGAAAAAGGCAAAAGCATTCATGAAACTGCATTCACCAAGAACGCTGAAAAAGGTATTGATAACATCAAATAGTTAATACTCTTTAGTATCAAATTCCTTATCAAAATGCTTGTAATTATTGTATAAATGCCTGGAAATGCTACTTAATCATTTTATATTTAGTTTACAGGAAGAAAACGAGCATTGGAGCAAGAGACACGGGATTTAGACATGGAAAACGAGCAAAAGAAGAAGTCAAAGGCCAGTTACGGCGTAACCACCCCGCAGGAGTTACGCCGTAACCAACATCGTTAAGAAAGGGTGACTTATCCTAGTCATTGTTACGGCGTAACATCTATGTTAGAGTTATGCCGTAACACAATTTAAGCCTGAATCATAGAAGTACACATCAGCATGGTTACAACGTAACACATACATAATGGTTACGCTGTAACACATTCGATACTTATAAAATAAAGCCCTCATTCGGCACATTCAACATCAAACCTTCCACCACAATATCAAGGGGCGAACCAAGCTTCCATAACCCGAAGAATTCCACTAGAAGTCCAAGGGAGAAGTCACTACACTTAATTTTGTATTTAATCTTTCATAAACGCATACTGTAAGACTAAAGATGATTCAATCCATGATTCCTTTCATTTATTCTTGTTGTGTTGTTACCATGAGCAGCTAAGCACTTCTAGTGCTGGCCTAGTTATTAATTTACTATTGATTATGTTGAATGTTTCCTGTTTAATTATCGCTTTATTAGATATCCTTTAAGTCTGTCATTGATCCCTGAGTTTTGGTAGTGTTGAGGGTGATTTAGATCCTGTTAGTTCTGTTATTAGGCGGACTAGTTGAACATGGGGTTAACAGGGTACTAGGTTAGGTTGGAATCTACCCCTAGTGTAGGAATTAACCAAATTACCGCCTCAATCACATTAGACACTTAAAAAGCACAGAAACTCTTTCAGAGAGGGTTTATAATCTATCTAGGTTATAGACAGGTCTTTAGGATAGTTGAGGTTTAATCATTGCAACTTGGATGCCCTACCTTTGTGACTTGCAGGGGATTTAGGATCGCAGGAAGTATAAAGCAGACCTCAAATGCCAATTCGGGTCTGTTGATATTAGAACCACTAATAAAATGATACTTAGACATTGCATAGGAAATACACATCATAATAATAGTAATGAAATAACTAGGTTAGCGCCCCTTTCTCCCTGATCACTTCTATCTATTTACTTTTCAGCATTTATTTTCCTGTTAAACTTCAAAACAATTCAAAACCATCTTTAAAATCGTGACACAAATCAAATTAAAACTAATACAACTTAGCTCTTGGGACGACCTCGGATTTACCAACTACTACACTACATACGACCGGGTTCTCTGCCCGTTAGTGCGTGTAGACATCGGTAGACGAGTTTTATAAATTTAAAACTTGTGAAATTATTTAAAACAATTTACGCATCAAGTTTTTGGCGCCGCTGCCAGGGAGCTAAAAATTAGCTTTAATTTGACCCTCTTCTTACTTTCTTTCCCAATTATGACTAGGAGTAGCAACACCAAGGTGTTCACTCCTTTCGCTAATCTTGAAAGGTAATTTCAGAGCAAGAGACATATTACACCCATTTCGGTCCATAACATTCATTCCTTCTATGAATCTGAATCATCTGAATCAGAATCAGAAGAAGTAGGCGAAATCGACATCGAAACGCTTACGTTGGAACAATATCTGACGCTTAATCGTAATGATGCTAGAGGAGGGATAAAAAGACTTGAGATTGGAGAGAAGGTCGCATTTGAAATCAAGAGTCAACTTTTGAGAGAATTACGAGATAACACCTTCTCTGGAAATAGAACTGAAGATGCAATGGAACATATACGGAAAGTTTTAGAAATCGCCAGTTTATTCAACACGCCGGGAATTTCGGGAGATGACATGATGTTGCGGATTTTTCCCCTGACACTTGCTGGAGTAGCCAAACGATGGCTGGGAAGAATGCCATCAGAAATAATAAAAACCTGGGATGAATTAAAACAAGTCTTCATCAGAAGATTCTGCCCACCTTCCGTCACCTTTAAGCAATTAGGAGAGATTCACAACTTCAAACAAGAAGAAGGTGAATCCTTGTACCAGACTTGGGAAATATTTAATACCTTGCTCTTTAAATGCCCATTTCATGATTTGAATGATTATCAAAAGATAAACACTTCTTACAATGGTCTAGGATTTTATGCTCGTCAATTCTTGGATTCTCGTGGTCTAATCCCGGGATTAACTAATGTTAAAGCCTTAGAATTAATTTAGGAAGTGGCCGACCATTCTCATAAATGGCATAACGAGGAGAGTGATAGAAGAATTTCAAATAACAGTTCTAACTCATTAAGTACGATCACTAATAAACTCAAAAGTCTGAACCATGATGTGAACAATCTTAGGGAGAATGTCTATAAAATTCACCAAAAATCAAACAAAGAGTTCCGCCATGAAGAAATAGAGAGCATAAGAACCGAGGAAACTAAACAAGAAAACCAAAGGCTTACTAAAAACAAGCCTCTAGGGAACCTTAAGGAGACTTTCGAACGATATCTCAAGGAATCATGCAAAAGACAAAATATTCTCGACAAATGGATGCAACACTTTATGAAAAACACTAATAAAAACCTCTAGAGACACGAATTATCCATTAAGAACCTTGAGGAAAAAGTTGTTCACCTCGCTCATGCCTTAGCGGATCAAAAAGTCAAACATGACATGTCAGTTGCTGATTGTATTCCTAATACCTCAATTCCATTCGGCAAGAATGCGCAATGAAATTAGAACCTCCTCACGAAACACCTATTTACAAGGTAGAGACTTTCACATAAAAGGTAAAAAAGCGCATTATGGAAAATCAAGCTAACGAGGAAAAACTTCTTAAAAAACTTGAAAGCAAGCCGGTCAACACTACACTAGTAAAAGATATTCGAAAAACACCAGAATATACACGGAATTTGCAAGAATTGGTCTCAAACAAAATAAAAATTGAGGAATTATCTATGGTAAAATTGAATGCCTGATGCTCAGCTATGCTACAAAACGAGCTTCCACCTAAAGAGAAAGATCCAGGGAGCTTTGTCTTACCATGCATCATTGGCAATACTACAGTTAGCAACGCTCTTGCAGATTTAGGGGCAAGCATTAGTGTAATGTCGTTTCTATGTTTAAACGTTTGGGACTTGGGAACCCAAGACCAGTTAATATGGTGATTGAAATGGCAGATAGGTCTATGCAATCTCCAAAAGGGATAGTCGAAAATGTTCTGGTAAAAATTCATAAGTTTATATTTCCTGTAGATTTTGTTATCCTCAACATTATTAAAGACGACAAAGTACCGATAATCCTAGGAAGACCCATGCTTGCTATTGCCCATGCTAGAATAGATGTTTTTGGAGGAAAAATCTCTTTGGAAGTAGGAATAAAGCAAAATATTTTTAATGCCAACGAAGGAGCCACCCCTGTAACTGTTTTGCATGTCTGCGTAAATAATGATTATGATGTAATTGATGACTTTGGAGGACCTGAGGATTTAGAAGAATTACTAATGAATGATGACATTAATGGGGACCTGGGAAACTTTCATTAGGATAATGATCTATTACCTAACTTTGATCTAGAAGTTGTTCTTTTTTCTCCTAGAAAATCTCTGATTACCGATTTGAACCCAGTTGGAGAATCTCCAGACTCTGACAGCAACCTGGGTATAAGGATAGACGATTTCATTTCGATGGATGATCTATAGGATGATTTAGATCCAAGAGCCTTAACCAATGATCCACCATTGAAACCAGAATTCTTCAGTGTGGGGAATAAAGTTCATAGACACAACCCTTATAATCTACAGATTACCTGTAAAATAGGGTCTGTGAAATTTAACCCTTACATTGATACACATTCTCCGTTTAATATAATGTCTAGAGCAGCTTCTAACTCTGTTATAAAACAAGAACTCGTTTACACAGGAAATAACATAGTGGGAATGGCAAAGAACCTACATGTGTTCGTTGGATGTCACACATTCTTAACCAACTTCATTATCTTAGAAAATATTAACGAGTTTGTTGAAAAATGGCTGACAGAGGTATTGTTCGGTAAACCATTCGAAGAGAATGTTGGGTTGGAAGAAAATATAAACAAGGAAGTACTCTAGTTTAAGATCGGAGATGATAAGACTATCTTCAACATGCCTCGTATAGAAAAAAACTTAATAAGTTAACCACTGAGCAACATAACATGATGTCCCTCATTTTAAAAGTTAGTGACAAAAATAAAGCTAAAGGAATTTGCCACCCTTATCAAAAAATAAAAGAATTCTACAGAGGGTGTTTAGATTTAGGAGACGAATATAAGCAAGACTTAGAGGTTATTGATTGGATTAAACAGGGGCATTAACCATTTATTTTAAAAAATAAAAAATAAAAACTAAGTTATTATTTTTATCATTATATTAACATATAAAAGGCTATAAGACATGGTTCGTCTCCTTCGATTTTCACAATTCCAAAACCAAGCTTAAAACGAATACAGCTAAATATACAGTATTAGGATGCTCTAACGCTACTCATAAATGTAATTGTGTAAGCAATTACTTGGCGCTTGTTATTCTAATTCCTCTACAGATTTTATTCAAAAATATAATGTGAAACGAGATCACTTATTTAAATATATTAAGGCCTTATTATTATAAAGGTGACCTGTTTAAACCACAATTAGTTTGAAATCCTTTTCTAAAGAGACGATATGTGAGATATAAGGTCCATATAAGGTTCTATTTCGCATGATTTGGGGTTATATTTTTATTTTCATCTAAAAAAACTCAACTAGTGTCACAGACCGGAGATTTATTTAGATAATCGGAGTTGAAATTTGGCTTTATTATTATTATTATTATTATTATTATTATTGCAACATTATTATCCTTCGGTCCTTTAAATAATGAAAAACAACGGGAGCGAACCGACAGAAAAGAGTAGTCTTGTTTCGACTCGGTATAATTTCTCTTACTTTTTGAAGGCTGCATACTAGTAGAGAGTACGAACAGAAACACACGAATTTTATAAGTCGCGGATTATCTATTATTATTATTATTATTACTTCACCCTTTAAAACGACTGAACATCAGGAGGAAACCGACTAGAAACCATGGTCATATTTCTGCTCAGTTTATTACTTATTATATTTTATCTATTTTTTTCGCAAAATTTTCAAGTCTGTGGTTTCTTAACTACTAGACATCCGGGAGCGTGCCATCAAAAAATCAGTAGCCTATTTCCCAAAACATGAAAAACCTTGATGTGTACCTTATCTTTCATAGAAGGATTCTTTACGAAGAATCAAAATAAGAATGGCAAAAATAAATCAAATTTATTTATTGAAAAATTATTTTTTTTTTTATAGTTTTAAGCTGCATGGAGCAAAATGCTACCAATGAACCTCTATGAGCTCAAAGGGATCCAATATCTACGTTTAGCATCAACTATATTCAACTCTATCATTTTTGTTTCTTTGCAAAATTTTAAAGTCTTGCAAACGCTTAGTCTCGAAAGCTAAGGGAAAAGCTAGAATGAAACACTCGGTCAAGTCAATATCTCCTTAGTTCAAGCCTACGGGTCTTATTTCTACACATTTTTATATTTTTCTATTTTCTTATCATTCATATAGTTTTAACCTTAAAATAAAACAATATATTGGTTAAAACGAGGTTGCGTGGGGGCACAGGCAGGCACATGTATGATCAATTTCGATAGAAATCCCCCCACACTTAGAATTGAACATTGACCTCAATGTTCAAAAATGTCAGGTTTTACCCTCACACTTGGGGACAAAAAAGGCAAATGCATAGAATTCTAAGTGTGAAATGGGAAACAACATTGTTAATACAAATAATGCCTAAAAACATTATTTATATTTTTTGACCTCTCAACGTTTTGATAATAACAAAATGTAAAAACGTTTACAATAAAAATAAACGTTTACAAATTATTAAATGTAAAATTTCATTTCTAAGATTAGTGATCACTTAAGGTATCGACAAACAAAATAATTAAGCATGATTAGTGATCAAGAATATATTTCTCTCTTATCCTCATTTTTAATTTACAAATGGATTTTTCTCAAAAATACATTTACAAAATATTTTCTAATTAAAATAAAAAGTTTTATTAAAAACTTAAAATTTTAAATTCAAATTTGAAATTCAAATTTTCCCCCCAAAATGGAAGCTTCTACACCAGATACAACCTTCCCCACGAAAAGACAAAAAAGGGAGCGGAGTCTAGGCGGCGGCCCCCTTATAGGCCTGGCGACCCCCTTATATATAAGGGACGCCGGGGACCGCCTCATAGAGCCGTTGGGGTTCTCTGCCTATAAATACTGCTCCATTCCCAGCAGAAAATCATTCCTTTTTGCACGAAATTTTTTAGTCTTTTCTTTCTCTCTCTAAACCTTCTTTCTCTCACTAAAATTCTTAATCACTAACATATTGATTTGTTTCACGTGATCTATTCTTTTATTTCTCATATCCCTCCCTCTATTTCACAGTGCAAGAGAAGTACTCACTCGTATTCGTCAACAAATAAGTGTTAATTAGTGATCTTCCTCCTTTCTTCTAAGTTCCAAAACTTTATTGTAGTTATCTTGGTATTTGTGTGATGCAGATATTGTGTAGATCCGATTGATAGATCTTGTGAGTGGGTATTATATTGTGAAGCTGGTAGATTATTCTAGCTAAGATTTGGACTAGATATTTTGCTTAGGGTCGGAAATTACGTACAGCGACGTGTAAACTGTTTTCTCGGCTAATTGGAGCATGTTGACAATAGTAAAATCTCGAGTAGGTTACTCGGGGAGTAGAGGCAGGGCGAAGAGGTGCTTGTAGCCAAACCATATAAAAATCGGGCTGTCTTGGTTTGGTTGTTTTTCATTCCTAAACCTTTTACATTATTATTATTGTTATTTAGTTTTCGTTTAGATAGTTATTGCTTGTTATATTGTGATTTGATTGAACATATAACTCGGATCTATACATTTTTGAGTAAACTTTTAAACCGTAAAACAAATGTGTAAACTATTTAACCCTCCCCCCATTCTAGTTTCCACAATTGGTATCAGGAGCAAGGTCACTCAAGATTTTTAAAATACACTGTATTTTATGCTTGGATCGATTTATGGATTCTGATAAATATCTAGATGGGGCAATCTATGCAAACACCACGCTTTTGAAGACGTTAGTTTATTTATTGGAAAAATAGATTCGGACATATGTTAAATAAAGATCGAGATCTTTGGCATGTTATTTCCATGGTGATTTTCAAACTATTGTAAAAATCCAGAAACAAATTAGATGGGTTATCCCTTTTGTGAAAAAAAAAACGATGATCTCAAAAGAGACTTGCGAAAAAATTAATGAAGACAAACATGATAATATACAGCTTTGCCAAGACAAAGAATATGAAAGATTTTATGTGTTCACGGCAAATGAATTTAGAAAACTTTGTTAATCACCCATTCAAAGGTAATGTCAGTCAAAGATAATAGATGACCTTTTTGTTTAAAATTAGAAAAATTCGTCATTTAGAAGACGATCTATTGATCGTGCTTTTGCTAGATTTAAACTATATTACTAGTCTTAAAGCTCTTGCTGAAGGTTATTCTTAGTTAAGAACTACGTAAGAAAGATTCTTAGAGCTCTACCTTCTAATGGAGAGCATAGGTCAGTCGATTGAAGAGTCGAAAGACGTAATATCACCTATTCTTGATGAGATCATTGGAACCTCAAAGTATGAGATGATATAGAAAGATTCGAAATAGTCAAAGCAAAAGTTTAAAAGGAAAATTCAATTGCTTTAAAGGCTAAGAAAGAATCTAGTGATGAAGAATGTTCGACTTTCGGTAGTGAAGACGAAGAGTACGCCATGGCGGTAAGAGACTTCAAGACGTTCTTTAAAAGAAGAGATAGATTTGTGAGACAACCTAGGAATGACAAAAGACGTTTCCAAAGAAGTCGTGATGACAAGAACGGTAAAGGTGATAGAAAATGCTTATCGATGTGGAGGCACAAATCTTTATTGGAGAATGTCAAAAAAAACCACCGAAAGATAAGAAACCAAAGAGCTTTTGTCGGAGGCTCTTGGAGCGATAGCGGTGAAGAAGATGATGAGAAGGTCAAAGATGAAACGTGTCTTGTAGCTCACGCATCAAGTGAGGTATGTTCTGAATCATCTTACTTTAGTGATGAAAACTCATCAATTGATGATATTGATTTAGCAACGAATAGATACGTTATGAAATGAGTTAAAGATAATCACTAAAAACAAAAAGTTAAAAGATACTAGAAATAGTCTAGAAAATGAGCTTAGAGAATTAAAAGATAAATTATCCACACTCGAGAAAAACAAGGGAGTTGATCTCGATTGTGCAAAGTGTCATGTACTTAAAATTGAGAATGAAAACTGGTAAGATGAATTCTACTAGGTTTAAACAAATTGAAAAGAGGTAACAGTTGCTTGAATGATATGTAAACTAATCAAAAAACCCTCCGGTGCTAAATAAGGTTTAGGGTTTAATTCATTGTGAAGCATCATCTAGTGGAACTAAGGAAATAAAATTTGTAAAAGCTCAGAAAAAGGCGTCTCCTAATGGAGGTCCCATAAATATGGGCGCCCCCCTTAATGTTCAGGTGGCCCCCAAAATAAATATGGGACCGCCACCAGCAACGCTTGGATCTGATAAAACTGTGTCTTTTCAAAAATCCACTTTGGGTCCTAGACCAAAACACATAATTGTAAACAGGCCAAGTTCCTGTGCATAGTGCACAATGAAGTTAAACCAAATTTATAGCCATTGTCAAAACCCGGAGTTGGATTTTATAAACTAAATTTTAGATCAAAAACTCCACCTCCTAGAAGAGTCAATAATAATTATTCTCGTCCTAAAACACCGCAACCAAAAAGACACGTTGGTCGACAAAACCAACCTCATGGCTTTCCCGTAAGTTGGAACAACTTTCTATGTCAAAGTTACATGCCATGGGAAATGTGTCTTCCATTCTCACATCCCAACCAATTGCATCAAATGCAAGGGATGTTTGGCACTAACAACTTTGGACCATGAGATATTGGGGACAAATGTTTGGAGTTATTGTCTTATATAAAATAATATGCCTTGGAGTCGATTGGAGCCCGACGAATGGATCAAGGATACGGATGCTCTAAATATATGACGGGCAATGAAAGCTCTTCTCACGTCAAGGCATACAGTGGAGGTAACCGTCATTTTGGGTAGTTAAATCTTCGCGGTACATCATTGCGCAAAGGTACGATTTCTAATTACTCTCTCAAATAGATAATGTAAAACATGTTGTTAATTTGGATTTAATTGCTAAGTATAGGACAAATATGTAAGATTAAGATTATAGTTAATTTCTCTGAACATGATAGTGAAATCCTAAGGTACGTTAATGTCATAGGGTAGAGGTATTAGGAAGAAGGCTTATATGTGATTGAAAATTAGGAAAATAAGCCGAAGGTTCAAATTTGTCTAACTTCGTTTGATGAAAATTCCACCTTGTGGGCTATAGGAGATTAGGAACGAAATATGCGTCCTATTAAATTCGTTAGCCTAAAAGAAATTAGTTAGAAACCTACCTAAGCTTAAGTTTGATCAACATTTTTTGATGCTTGTAAAATGGGCAAAAAAAAAAGCTCACGCTAGTCACAATAGTAAGATTGTAGTCTTAACGGACTAGGTGCTTTAGAACTTCTCCATTGGATTCTTCGGTCTATCCGCAGTAGAGTTTCGAGGGAAATACCGTTACACCCTAGTCATAGTAGATGACTACTCTAGGTATACTTGGACTAGATTTCTTAAGGATAAAACCGAAGCTTTCGATCAATTCGAAATATTTAGTAGGAAAATCCAAAACCAATTAGGTTGTTCAATAGTGTCAATAAGAACCGACCACGGTAGAGAGTTTGATAATGAGGTGCAATTTGGAGAATTTTGTAATGCCAACGGTATTACACATAACTTCTCGGCTCCACGCACTCCTCAATCAAATGGCCGTGGATGAAAGGAAAACTCAGGGACACTTCAGGGAAATGAGTAGAACCTTGTTGATCGAGCAATCGTTACCACAAATAGTTTGGTGTAACGCCAGTGATACTTCAACATATATTCTCAACCGAATCCTAATTAGAGCCATTCTAGGAAAAACACCTTATGAAATCTTGAGAGGTAGAAAACCTACTCTTGACTATTTTAGAGTGTTTGGAAGCAAGTGCTTCATTTAAACCTAAATGACTACATACCAGTTTGACTTTAAAGTCTATTACGAAGGTGTCTTTCTAGGTTACTCCAAAATTAGTTAAAAGCCTATATCTTTCTTAATTAACTTACTAGGAAAATTGGGAAGAATCACCTCACGTGTACATTCGATGAAACTCTACACCCTTTAACGACATCACCCTTGGTGGATGATGCTTAGTTGAAGAAGAAGCTTTAGGGAATCGAAAGAAAAACCTAGTCAAATATTGTGCGGAGAAACATTAAGATTGACGAATAGTCAATTATTAAGGAAATCTAGGAAATATCCCTTAGAAAATGTTATAGGAAACCTCACCAAAGTTCCCTAGATCACAAGCCAAACCAAGTAACTTCTACTGTTTTTATCATATATGAACCATAACAATGTGAATGAAGCATTAGGAGATGAAAGTTTGGATAGTTCCATGCAAGAAGAATCTAAATCAATTCGTTTGTAAGAGTTTGGGAGTTAGTTCCTCAACCTAGAATATGAAAATCATAGGACTAAGTGGGTATTTAGAAAATAAGTTAGACGAGACGGTTTGTTTCTCGAAATAAGGCTAGGTGAGTTATAGCTTTCAAGGCGACATTCAAAAAAGAAGGCATCGATTATGATGAATACTTATGCCCGGTTGCTAGACTTGAGCTCCATTATGAAATCTTTATTAGCTTATGCTTGGCCTTAGATTCTAAATTATTTCAAAATGGAATGTAAAAAGTGCATCTGAACTGTTTTATCAATGAGGAGGTATAGTGGCACAACTCTAGGATCATTGATTTCGAAAAAACCGAAATCATGTTTATAATAAAGAAAGCTTTATTTGGTCTTAAACAAGCACCGAAAGCTTGGTATGATATATTAAAAGTTTCTTATTCACATGAATATAAAATGAGATTGGTAGATAAACACTCTTTTTACTAAGAAGAAAGTTCAAATCTCATCATTGTTCAAATATACGTCGATGACATTTATTCGGTTCGAATTGTCAAGACTGTTGATGAATTTTCCAAATCATGCATGGACGAGTTCGAATGAGCATGATGGGTGAACTTAACTTCTTCCTGGATTACAAATTAAAAACAAATGGGAAGATGGTATGTTCTTTAATCAATCTAAGTGTATTAAAGAAAGCTAGGAATTTGGTTAGAAGAGTCTTAAACCAATGAAAACCCCCCTTGTCCTCGATACTAACACTCACGAAAGATGAAATTGTGAGGTCGGTAGATAGTACCAAGTATCGAGGCATGATAGGTAAGTTTAATATTACCAAACGTCAAAGTAGGCCGATATCTTGTTTTGTGTCTGCCTCTGTGCCCGCTTCAAGAGGCTCCAAAATCCCTTCTATCTTGAAGCGTTAGCGAATTTCCGATACATTAAAGGCATCACGCCCTTAGGATTATGGTATCTTAAGGGGACCGGCAAGTAACGTAGTACTATGGCGACTTGATCATGCGGGGAGAATTATGTAGACCGAAAGAGCAATAGCGGTATTTTAACGTTTGTGGGATGTTGTTTGACATCTTGTTCTCGGAAGAAACATACCGCTCTCGCTATATCCTACTACCGAAGCGAATACGGTAAGCCGTCAGAATGCATGTCAACACGCACTATGGGATGGAAAAAAGCTTCATCGACTACGACGTACGACTCGACGATGTTCCGATCATGTGCGAAAACAAAGGCGCAATTGACCTTAGCAAAAACCGGTGAACATTTCTCGTACCAAAAACACATCGAATCGCCACACTTTCTTCGTGATAATGTCCCGAAAGGGGGGGGGAAAACATATCTCAATGAACAAGTGTCGTCCGTCGACAACATCGCGACATTCTTACAAAACACTTAACCGTGGATCGTTTATCTTTCTACGTCTTGGTTTTGGAATGATGGAACACATTCCATAAATCATCTTAGTCGCTTCTCTTTCTTCTGTCTTAATTCTAGTCCGTATTCCATTCCGTGTCGTGACAACTTAAATACTTCATCCAAAGTACTTTAAGCATATTTTATTTGCGAAATGCAAATTAAAATGTCACTCCTCTTCGTAAATTTTTTGTTAAAAACCAAATTCAAAAACCCTTGATTGAGGGCGGCCCCCTAATATATTTAGGATCGCCGGTAAATATGGGACCGCCACCAGCAAGTCACAAAATGGGATACTTAAACAAAAAATTTCAAAACAGAAAAACAAACACCCCCTTACCTGCTGCCATTGACGAACACGACCCAAAACCCACCAAAACTCAAAATCAACCATTAAAACATCAATTGGAGATCAAATCAACACTAATAATCAATCCTAATATTACAAAGATCATCAATTGTAAGTCATTTCATCTATTTTCTTTCAATTTGAGTCTAGGGTTCATGATGAACACCAAAAATTGAAATTGGGGATTTTCGATTTTTCTTTCAATTTTTTACAATTAAGAGTACTAGGATATAATGTATAACTAATATGCTTCCCGTAGATATAGGATTTGCATACATTAGTGAATTTGTTGAAAAATTGATTTCGAACCAAAACCCCAATTTTATTTTCAAAATTCACTCAGTTAGGACTAATAAAATTGTTGTTATGCATAGTTAATCCAACCCAAAAACATTTTCGAACATATGCATAATGATCTCATGAAAAAATCCAAGATACATAATTCATATGTATTTTTTGACTTGTTTGGATGAGAAAAATCAAATTAAGAAGCGTTTGGATTAACTCTTAGGATTTTATGTCTATGTCGAGTTAATCGTTACTCCACATTCGTCACACTTAGGCACACACTAGATACATTGTTAATATAACAATACATATGCAAGCACCCCTTCTCCCATTCGTTATGTCAATTCTTTAACCAATTAAGTTCCTCAAGTCTTTCAAAACCCACCTAACATTGACCCTCACCTTGAACCATTTTACACCCGCCAAACCAAAATCATCAACCGTCAAGTACAATTATGAGATGAGCAACGTGGTAGAGTAAGGTCAATCAAAAAAAGTCTTAGAAGGTTATGGAGACACATGAAGAAGTAAGCAATAAGGGAAATTGCTTTATGACTTATTATCTATATTATTACTTATTTTCATGATTAAGTGTTTATTCTTATGCTACCTCATATATGTAACTTAGTATGTGCCACTTAGCTTGCAAAGGATGATTTCCTTCGATTTTTATATCCTACAACAATGCTTGCATGCACCTCGATAGACTCATTGCTATATATATATATATATATATATATATATATATATATATATATATGATATAGGCATGTTTCTTTTGATAAAATTTGCCTACATATGCTTCCCTCATAGAACTCAAGATAGTTGATATTGTGAAGTTGGATAATAAGTATTAGCTTGGAATTCATGATGAGATAGGATTGACTGAAAAAGGGAAATTTTGAAAATGTTGTTAGTATTAGGGGAAGTGCCATACTTCCCAGACATTATTTTATCCTACAGGATGAATGTGTTAAGTTTCGGTACACGGGCTCATTTAGTTAGAAATCATATTGTAACTTGCCATCTGAGCAATGTTATATGTTTTGTGGAACTAAATATGCGTTCAAATTGTTATGTGTAAACTCTATGAATTCACTCAACATTTTGTTGACGTTTTTAAGCATGTATCTCAGGTTTAGGTACTGAAGATGGCTTGGATGGGACGGAACGCGGATATCAAGGACGGTGTCTCGGTGAATTAGTGTCATGAAATAAAATAGTGTTTTAAACTAAGTCATGCTATGACTTTTAGAATTTAATTTCTACGTTAGTATTTGGGACCATGTAACTCTGATGTTTTTCATATAAATAAAGTGAATTTTGATCTATAAACGTATCATTTAACGTTTACCGGGACTCGTGTGCATGTATTATGAAGTAGCACCCCAAATGTTGTATTCCGTTGAGTATCATATTTTGGGAGTGTTACAGAGTGGTATCAGAGCACGAGTTGTAGCGAACTAAGTCGTTTTATAAAACTTGGACTACAACTGTTTTTGGAAAGTTTCACGAGTCTTTCATCGTTGTTCGATATCCACGCATGTGTTGTTCTCGATCCTTAGAAGCCTTATGTGGTGTTTTAATTGCATATTATGTGCGTGACAAGTGGGATACACTTGGTATAAGTAATAATTATATAAGTAAATATATACGGCATCCGTTCTACGATGTATGGCTACATATATAACTCGGTATTCGCATCTCGGGAAAAATTTAATTTCTTTATGCATTTAATGCAATATCATAAAACCATCCTAGTATGTGATGAGTTTAATTTTACATACGATTAAAAATATGTATGATGGTTACTAATATAAGTATTTCTCTTCTTTTGTAATATCATGGGCGAACCTTTGTCACTGGACCGTGTGTTTGACTTTCCTATGGACGAGCTGAAGCCGCATCCAGCTTATGATTTCTTTGCGCCCGGACCGCTACCAGGGTATGATGGTAACCCGAACAATAACAACGGGTGGATCAAGGCAGACGTGCCCTTACTCAGAGAGCTTGGAGCTATGGCAGATGAGCCGATGGTTGGCCCGATAGTTGATGAGGCTGCTGAGCCAATAGTAGAGATGGAGGAGCAGGTGATCGCCCTAGCGATAGATATAGAGGAGGACTTGGCCATGTTGTTTGGTGAGGATGACGGTTTTAGTGATGAGGATTTTGAGGGTGACGAGGAGGCCTGGGAGGTGAAAGAGGATTGGTTGATGGCACCCGTCACACCACCTCCGGTGTCATTTATGCCCCCCGCCGAGCACATACGAGGTAGGAGGTCCATCTACTATTGCTACTGAGGGACATTCTCTTGCCCTCCCAGCACCTGGACTTCTTGTGCCTCCGTCGATGATTGAGGACTTGAGCACCCGTATGGGTAACCTGGAGTATGGACATGGACAGCTCGTGAAGAAGGTGACCCAGGTGAGCGATGCTGAGGTGGCACACGACATTACTATTGGGGAGATTGGCCCTAGGGTTTCTGCGACAGAAGGACAGGTACAGGTCATGGCGTCCTAGATGGTTCAGGCCGTGGGTAGACTGGAGCAGATTGGTATTCAGATGGAGCAAGATCAACAAACTGCGACCCAGAGGGATGAGGTGATTGAGGGATTGACCCAACTGGTACAGACTTTGCAGACCGCTATGCAGTAGAGAGACACGCAGGTCCAGCAGCTACAGACTATGATGGCCAAGATGAGCAGCCGTGAGAGCACATTGATGCAGTACATTTTTGGGATGGACAGACGTCTGGCTGCTTTGGAGAAGAAGAAACCACCTGGACCTCAGTAGTCCTATTGGTTGTTTATTTTGATTATTGGATTGGATTATGACCATTTTGTATAGCCACTAAACTGCTAGTGTCAGTTAGTGAGGTCATGCTGTCGGGTGTATTTTGTTTTTGTAAACACCGCAGCCATTCAGATATGTTAGGGTTCTTGCAGTAGAAACTTAGAAATCATCATGATTGGATGTATCGGTCTAGGAACCGAAGATTGAACTTTTAGGGGATTTTTGGTTGTACGTGTACAACCCCCAACGTTGTTATTATTATTGTTATGGTTATGAAAGGATTTCGGTTATCGTTGGTTATGAGTTTTATGTAATTGTGGATGTTGATGTTTTGGGATGGCCTCGTTACTAGATTGATTTAACCCCGAGTGTGGAATGATTCCGGTTGGTGGATCTTTAGCATGTGTATGATACTTGCTTGCATGATCCATGAGTGGGTATTATTATTATTCTTGGTACTTGCTGTGACCACTGACCAAACTATATTAAAAGATGCCTTGTGAATTGATAACTTTAAAAACTGTGAAACCGCGATAACGAATTTGTGTATTGGACAAATGCCATTGTGTGAATGGTACTGATTTCTGTTATATGAACTGTTTGTGTAAACAATAGAAAATGTGTTTTTAAATTTCATAAACTGGCCATTTAGTGTCAATTAATTTTTTTTTCTTTTCAAGAAAAAAAGAGAGAGAAATATATATACATATAAATAATTAAATAAATAATGAGAATGGAGGATGGAATGATGTTATCTTCGGGTGTGTTTATTTCGTTAAGATGTTTTGGGTCTGAATCTGACTACCACATCTTACTAGTAAGATGTGGCTATAAAATCTCAATCTGAATGAAATATTGTTGTTTGTTTTTGTATAATTGTCTGAATGATTTTATTTGTCTCTTCTTAAATATATATTAAACCATAACAATACTGTGGAAACTAGAGGAGGGGGGGGGGTTGAATAGTTTACACGTTTATTTTGCGTTTTAAAAGTTTACTTTCAAAAATGTATAGATTCGAGTTATATGTTCAATCCAATCACAATGTGAACAAGCAATAACTATCTAAACTAAAACACGATAACAACAATAATAATTGTAAGAGATAAAGGAAACAAAACAACCAAGACCAAGAACACCAGATTTTATAGTTGTTTTCCGTCTACGAACCACCTCTTCGCCCTACTCACACTCCCCGAGTATCCGACCGAATGTAGGTAAAGGGGGGGGTGTGCTCGAGATATCCACATGTCCAACAGCTCCTTTTAGGCGAGAAACCGATTAAACACGTTCGCTTTACTTAATTTCCGACTCTAAGCTAAATGTCCAATTCCAAATCTTAGCCTAGACACCAAACTAAACCACTTTCACAAGATATACACTCTCACAAGATGTACGGTGGGTTTGCTACACTAATCGTATCTACACAATATCCGAATCACACAAAGACACAGATAAAATACAATAGAGGTTTTGGTAGTTAGAAGAAAGGAGATAGATCACTAATTAACACTATCGTTTTCTTTGACGTAATACGAGTGTTCTTCTGGAGAGATCACTAATTAACACTTCGTTTCTTGACGAATACGAGTGTTCTTCTCTTGCACTTGAATGAGAGGGAAGAGATGAGAAGAAGAGATTAGATCACTTGAAACAAGATCTAAGTATGTTAGTGATCAAGAGTTTTAGTGAGAGAAAGAAGGTTTAGAGAGAGAAAGAAAAGACTAAAAAATTTCGTGCAAAGAGGAATATTTTTCTGCTGGGAATGGAGCAGTATTTATAGGCAGGGAATCCCAACGGCTCTCTGGGGGCGGTCCCGGCGGTCCCTTATATATAAGGGGGCCGCCAGGCCTATAAGGGGGCCGCCGCCTAGACTCCGCTCCCTTTTTTGTCTTTTTGTGGGGAATGTTGTATCTGGTGTAGAAGCTTCCGTTTTGGGGGGAAAATTTGAATTTCAAATTTTAAGTTTTTAATAAAACTTTTTATTTTAATTAGAAAATATTTTGTAAATGTATTTTTGAGAAAATACTTTTGTAGAATTAAAAGTGAGGATTAAGAGAAAAATATTTTCTTGATCACTAATCATGCTTAATTATTTTGTTTGTCCATACCTTAAGTGATCACTAATCTTAGAAATGAAATTTTACATTTAATAATTTGTAAACGTTTATTTTTATTGTAAACGTTTTTACATTTTGTTATTATCAAAACGTTGAGAGGTCGAAAAATATAAATAATGTTTTTAGGCATTATTTGTATTAACAATCTCCCCCTTTTTGATGATTATAAACTCATTTTAAATAAAATTAAAGATGTCAAATTATTAAATGAGTTATGTTCCATTTCTCCCCTTTTTTGTCGAATTCAAAAAGAATGATCGTCGAGTTGTTGAAGGAAGAAAGAAATCGACGATATCAAGACTCCCCCTTGATGTATGCTCCCCCTTGTTCGGGGCACCAAGGGATCGATCTTATGAAAATTGTTTTTGCTACAAAACAAAGTTAGAGGTACAAGTGCAAGACAAATATCTTTCAAGTTAACACATAATATATATAAATTATCAAAAGAAGAGTTTCATTCCACTAACAAGAAACTCATACATTAGCACATCCAATTAATACATTCATGCAAGATAAAACTAGAACTAATACAAGATAAAGAGGAACAATACTACATAAGTCTTAAATGATTCATGATTCATAAAGAATGAATTTTTAAGCAAAATGTTTGAGGTTTCACGTTTATGAAAACATTTAGATATTTTTTAAGGTGGAGGTGGAAAGTGTGAAGTGATTGCGGTAGTAAGAAGATATTCAAGATGAGCAAACATGATATTCATCTCATCTCTTAGGGTGAAGAAAAGGTTTCGGTTATGAGAACAACAAATGCAAGTTGACCCATGATAGTCATGATAGTTGTAGAAAAGAGGATGACCCATGATAGGTGGTTGAGGTTGTGGTTGAGATGGTGGTGATGGAGTGTCATGAATGTGATCAAGAGGAGTGATTGGAGACAAAGAAAGTGTGATATCTAAGGAAGGATGACTTTGAAGTGGTTGAGGATTTAGAGGTCTAGGAGGAACATCCGAAATGTTGTCAAGCAAGGGGTTCAAGTGATGAGGAGAAGTTGGTTCATGTGAAGATGGTGGTAAAATTTGAAGTTTTGAGTGAAAGGAAGAAGATGTATTTTCTTGACTTGATGATGTTTGATTAGTGGATGTGGTTTTTGATGGTGCATTTGGAGGAGTTGGAGATGAGGAGGTTGTTGTAGGAGAAGGTGTGGTGGTGATATCTTCATCACTAGATATGTTGACAAATAATTGTCTAGGAGGGATTATGGTGAGTTTGATTTTCTTGGAAGGATTAGATGAGGAAGCATTGGTGGAATTCATGGTAGAATGAGGTGATGAAGATGATGATAGAAGAGAGTTCATGATTTAAGGTGGAAGAAATAGATTGAAGAAGTAAGGCACGGGGTTTGAAGATTTAGATTCCAAAAGGTGTTTGTCAAAATGCAGAAATTATAGCTGTGCCTAGATGGGATAGTGGTCAACTGCACAAAAATTTAGAAGGTCACAGTAGAAGAATCTGTTACCTCTGATGGCGGTCCCTTAATTACTGGCGGTCCCATATATATTAAGGGGCCGCCCAGTATTTTAGGAGGCCGTTTTCTAGAGACAGAAAACTTTTTCCAGAATTTTCTAATATGCTTGTATTTAAAAATTTCTAAATTTCCCCTTTTCAGTCAATTCTATCTCATCATGAATCATCTAATACTTATTATCCAACTTCACAATATCTACTATCTTGAGTTCTATGAGGGACGCATATGTAGGCAAATTTTATCAAAAGATAAGCATGCATAATATCATATATATAGCAAAGAGTCTGTCGAGGTGCATGCAAGCATTGGTTTAGGATGATAAAATCAAAATATCATCCATGGCAAGCTAAGTTGCCCATACTAAGTACTAAGTTACTAATACGTAGCCTAAGCATAATAGATTAGTGAATAATATAGATAATAATGTCATAAAGTAATTTCCCTCATAGCTCACTTCTTCATGTTTCTCCATAACCTTCGGAGACTTTTTCCGATTGACCTTACTCCACCACGTTTCTCATCTCGTAATTGTACTTGACGGTTGATGATTTCGGTTTGGCGAGTGTAAAATGATTCCAAGTGAGAGTTAATGTTAGGTGGGTTTTGAAAAACTTAAGGAACTTGATTAGTTAAGGAATTAACATAACGAATGGGGGAAGGAGTGCTTGCACGTGAGGTCCCTTCGTCATTTCCATCATCATCATTGTTAAGATGAGATGGGGATGGTCGATCGAAGGTGGAGGAGGAAGTGGATGGACGCCCTCTTCTCGTGCCATGATCCCTTTTGGGTTTTCGCTTTAGTTGAGCGGCAAGAGGATTCATGAGACGATCGTACAAGACATTGGACTCATTTTCCAATTCGGGATTTTCCCTAATGATGAATTTAAACAAACGGGTTAATAGCATACAATAGGGTAGAATTAACCTAGCTTGCTTAGTGACCCACTCCATTCGTTTTGCCATGTAATAGGCAAGATTGAATCTTTCGGAGTGTACAACACAATAAAGCATAAAACAAAGACAAGCGGGAACATGATCCCGATTACCCCCCAGACAGAAGACGTTTTCCCAAATGATTTCCTCTAAAGGCTTCAAAGTTGACACGATTTTACGAGTGAGAATTTGATATTCAAGAACATCAATCTCTTCCTCATGACGGATCCTTGCACTACCTGTACAAGAGAAAACGATCTTTTCACCGCACGAAAGTGAACCATCCGCTGACTTATATATGTAAGCATATGTTGGTTCTAAAAGTATTGGTAGATTCTTAAACAACCACAACGGTATAGACATAATGATGAAACAATGGAGGTTTGTTGTGTTGAGAACTGGAGCTCGTAAAACGTGTTGTGCGGCTAGAGGTTCCGTGGCTCATGATGTTGGTCATTTTGGATTAACTTGTAAGTATTTTATATATCCGTAAAGCTAAACGTGGCAACCGGGTTACGCAACGAGGTGCTCTACTCCGTCTCTTTTCTACCATTTATAAAAATACTTTTCGGGTTTTAGCGCCAGTAAAAGGTGACGGAGGTAGGATAAAAATCTAGAGATTTATTAGAAAAAGACAGCGGAAGTAGGCCCGTCTTCGGAATGATGGGAAGTCCATTAGCGGTGGTTATTATTGTCATCCGGAAATTCTTGAACCGGAGGATAACTGCCGCAATCGACCTTATAAGTTCCTTAGGTGTACGGAAGGGTCGTAGCTCCGCATCTTCATACGTAGGTACGAGCTTAGACGAAGGAGTATCTTGGCCCGTCGACAATAGAAATCGTGATGACAAGAGGTGTCAATTTTTACGAAGGTCAACTAAGGATTGAGGTCCAGCCAAAGTTTGAACAGGGTCAGGTAACGAGCTTCTTTAGCTCAATTTTTTTTACTGGATTAAAACACGTGCATATGAACAGAGCGTTGATCCATGGGGGTATAAAATAGTGAGGTACAAATTCTCTGACTTAATCGTTGATAGTTTTACGTCCGGACATGAAGGCGTTGTCCGCATTTTAGGACTTATGAATATTAAAATATCTGGAGAGCTGAAACTCGCGATCCAGAATATGACTATAACTGGAGCTTTCGACCAGTGGTATCTAGAAGCTGAAATATTTGATTTTATAATAAAAATTCCAAATGCTCCATCAAGAGCACGATTGATGTAGCTCTGCGCTGCCATCCGAAGCTAGCAGCTTAGCGGATGATGTATATAGACCAGTTAACAATGAAAGTTGAGCTTACGGAAGTTAGGCCAATAAATGATGAGCGTACCAGGTTAGGTACTTCACCCCAAAACACCTATAGCATTGAGTTTTCATTCTATGCTTAAACGTTAAGGTTATGCCTATCGATTTACGTCTCCGTCTGAACGGAGGGACTTGAAGGCCGGACCAGTCAACAAAAGGGGGACAGGTTACCGAATGTTAGGCTCAGACGTAGATTACTATACCGTAGAAGGTAATGACCGGAGTATTTACTCTCGTAATAATAGCTTCCGCGCACTCATTGATTGATCACGGAAAACAAAGGGTCGGTGCGGCTTTTACAGTCGGGGTGAAACAGCCTAAACGAGAGACACAAGAGGTTCGTGACCTATACATGTGTATTTATTCTATGCAATTCATGACAGTATAGAAAAATAGACATTTGCAGCCTTTGACTTTTTAATGAAAAGCATTGATCTAGTGGATTATAGAAAGTATTCGATATCCCGATAATGTGCGATTCTTATTAAGGAGCAAATGTAACCATTAGGCGTTAACCATGCTTCTTTATCTTTTGGGAGTATAGCTAGCAACCAATGTGTATAGCGTAGGATTGTTGGAAAGAAAAAACTACACAATCCTATACGTCTTATTATTATAGTGTGTGTTTTGTTACTTAGACACTTTACTTTTAGAGCATATATAATGACGCAAATCACGACTGAATTTACCATCATAACAAAATCTTGTTATGCTTATTTTTTATAAAATTCATGTGAAATGTATGTAAGTGCCATTTTATTTCAGTAAGTCTACTAAAATCAACTTGTATTTTCTGCATAGCATGAGGCAGTAGCTTTAATGGGTCAACATGCTTTGCTTATTTATTCTTTATAGCATGACAGTGACCATTCACAAACATATATGCAAGAAACTTTGCATAGGTGTACTACCTAGGTAGTAAATACATCGAAAATATGCCATGAGTCTTTTTTTTAATGTAAATGCCAGAGCATGTTAACTTTTAAAAGTCATATTCATGAGTATTACTAGTATATTCAAAGCATGCATAGTCTTACCTTGTATTTTCAAAAACGATACGTATGTTTAACGTATCATAAGAAAGGTGACTTTTCATGGCATTTATATGATCAGAGATAGAAATTAAAGACTTACAAAATTTCACTTCGAGATGCCAAATGGGTAAACTTGTACCAGAAGATACAAAACCATAATCGCCCCAAAAACCATATGGTTCCAATTTCCAAACCCGTTGTTACGCATCTCTAATCCAATTCCTTTTTTCGCTAAGCGTTTTTCATAACGATTTTGTTCGTTTCCCCTTCCCATCGTGTTTGGCACAGCGGACGTGAGATGAGTGGGAACAAGGTTCGTCGGTGTGCTCATGGTGAGTATTTTTTAGGAACACAGTTGTGTACTGGGTCCCACGGATGGCGCCAACTTGTTAGTACAAAATATGTCACCGGGTGTGAGGTGATTCAAGATTGCTTGTTGGGTCGGGCTGGCAAGCTATCTTTGGGTTGGATCTTGCACTAAACAAAGTAATTGGATGACTTCCTATACAAGTAAAGGTAAACCGTTAGCCTTACCGTGAGGACGGACCCCACGATTATACTCCGACGTGAGAGTAAGAACACATGTTATCAGAGGTATGTGTGTGTATTGAGAAAGGTGATAAAGTCATACCCTTTGGGGTGTCAGAGAACCCCCTTTTATAGGTGAATAATCACATTAAATGTATATTAATGTATGATTGAATGTTGACCAATCACATTAAATGTATATTAATGTATGATTGAATGTTGACCAATCACATTAAATGTATATTAATGTAGGATTGAATGTTGTCATATCTGGGCTGAGGCCAGGGTCCAAATGTGATTAGTACAGCCCAGGCCCCAGAAGCCTGTTATACGTATCAGATATATTTTTTTTATCGTTGGGGTTCGTTTCTTCCTACCTCGAGCTGGTCTTGACATCAACTGAGTCCTTACTTTTTTTTCATTGAAGAATCATGCTCACCCCGAGCCGTAATAAAGAAAGACGAGATGCGTCTTGAGTGTATAAAACTCGGTCATAAGACCCTCACTACGCCCGATCTTAATCATAAACAATTCTAAAGTTTCTATTTTTTTCAAATTTTATTATTAATGGTTGAATAGAGCATTTGTTTGGTCACAATTTGTCCAAGTGGCTCGGCCTCCGGGATGGGGGTTTTTTCTTTTGCCGAAGTGAAAACTGATCCGTCGACTTTCGTGTCAAAAGTTTTTTCATCCCTTTTGATTCCCTCGCAGTTAAAGTCTCGGGATTTTACCATTTTTTGATGTTATGTAATTCTTTTTGTTGACTCTATTGTACTTTAAGTTTCTAGCGTCTTGCTAGTCTCTTTTTTTTATATATATTCCATCTTTAACAATTTTTCTATAGTCAGGGTAACACTAGCATTGGCCAGGTACCATTCTTGTTCATCTCTTAGGAGAGGATGAGAAGAATTTATGAGGATTGGGATGCTCTCCATATATTGCGTGACGAGATGGGTAAAGGTATGTCCATCTTGTACCAGCTTGTTTTTGCTTATGATGCCAACAGTAGTGCGAATATTACATTCATCTTGAGACCAACAGAGAATGTACTTTCGTGGCGGGGTTAATTATTAGGTTACCCGTCCTAATGCGAATATTACATTCGTCTTAAGACCAACGGAGGATGTACTTCCGTGGCTGGGTTAATTGTAAGGTTACCCGTCCTGATGTGAATATTGCATTCGTCTTAAGACCAAAAGAAGATGTAATTTCATGGCTGGGTTAATTGTTAAGTTACCTGTCCTGATGCGAATATTGCATTCGTCTTACGACCAACAGAAGACGTACTTCCGTTGCTGGGTTAATTGTTAGGTTACCCGTCTTGATGCGAATATTGCATTCGTCTTACGACCAACGGAAGACGTGCTTTCGTGGATGGGTTAATTGTTAGGTTACCGTCCTGATGCGAATATTGCATTCGTCTTACGACCAACGAAAGACGTACTTCCGTGGCTAGGTTAATTGTTAGGTTACCCATCCTCGTACTGTTTGAAAAATATTTCTTTTAAGTACGGAGCTGATTATGAGGTAGCTCATCCTTACGTCTTATAAAAGGCATTTACACATATACTTTTTAATCAGAAAGTAGTATTTCACGTGTGTTAAAATAAATGTCATGCCAATATCAAAAAAAATAGTCAATAGTGTTATCATACCATTATAGCCCCCAAGCTTAATGATGCTATATTTTATTAGTAGC
>BQNB010008000.1:2704-91571 GCA_026074375.1 Tanacetum coccineum | reverse complement strand
GGAGACTCCTGAAACTAGTGGTGATGACTTCTGGAAGAACCACAAAGATTGGGAAATCGTAAGGTGGAGACTTAATGAACCTTCAGGAGTGCATACACTAGAATTAGAGGATGGTACTATGATTCACATGTTAGCTGAAAGAAGGTATCCTCTATCTAGAGAGTTGATGATTAGGATGTTGGAACATGGGATGGAAGTTGAAGATGAGAATGAGACAGCCATTACTTTGATACATTTGTTCATTTTGTGGACAACTGAAGATGGTGGAAATTCTTAAACAACTGGTATGATTTATCAAAGTTTTCTTTTTATATATATCTTATTTTGATAAAAAGATTTAACTTGAACAAGCAGTACTTTGTTCAAAGTACTGCTAGTGTAAAACAAACAGTACCTTGATGAAGGTACTGCTAGTTAAAAAGTTGTTTTTGAAATGTGGTGACGATTTGAGTGTGCAAAAAGATTTAAGGCACAGATATTTGAATATCAAACTGTTTTAAGGGATTGAGTGTTGGTTAACCACCACACAACAAATGGTAATCAATTCACCATGTCTTAAAAACATAAGAATTGACTAGTCCAAATCAAACAGTTTTGGTAAAGACATCTCAAATCTGTTGATGGTTGACAATTTACCAAAAATTGTATGGTGATCAATACACCATGGTATTACACTGAAATATTGGCTACTCCAAAGCAAACGGCTTTTGGTAAAGAGAACTCAAATCCGTTTATAGCTTTAATAGTTTGCTCAAAACTATATGGTCCTCAACTCACCATGTTTTATTACTGAGAGTTGACTAGTCCTGAGCTTTAAGGCTACAGGTAACTGACTAATCATATCCGTTTATGGTTATAATGATTACAAAAGTCATATAGTATTCAACACACTATGATCATGTTCTGAGTGTTGAAGTGGTTTAGTTCACCATGGTATTATTACCATTTTTTAGGTACCAAAGAACTGATAGCCCCAAGAGTAAATGGTACTTGGGAAGGCTCATAAAAAACCCATTTGCTGTTGCTGCCGAAGACATGTTGCTGAGAAGTACAAATCTGTTTGATGCAAAGACAAAGATTTTTGAAGAAATGTTTATGTTCAAGATAAGAGGTTTTAGTTCAGATTCTCAAAAGATTGTGTACAAAGGTTACTGCTCAAAGGATGAAGCTTAAAAGATTGAAGGCAAAGTACTGCTTAAATGGACATGACAGACTGATGCTGAACAAGAAGGTCCAACTAGCTAAGAAAACTTGAAGATCAAGCTAGTAGAATTCAAGGTAGGGGAGGATTGTTTGGAAAAACAAGTCAAAGTACTTGGTCAAAGTACTGCTAAGCAATAAAAATGTCAAAGTAATGCCTAAGTAGAAAGTCAAGGTACTGCCAGTCAAAGATCGAAGTACTGCCGTGGATAAAGGAATCTTAAGGATTATCATTTTAACAGTTATGTTTGTAATTATCTTGTACAGTTAATTTAGTGATTAGTATTGATTAGAGTTTATGATATACAAGGACTGTACATCTACTAGAGTTATCCTTAAGGTTATAAAAGGATCTCTAGGAAGGTATTAAAATATAGAACAAAAAATAGAAAAACACGAGTTAAGAATTATTAGTATTGTAACAGTTAATTGTGTGTTCTTCTTAAAGTTCTGCCAAATAGATTCCGCTTAGTTGACAGTATATCTGGTGTTTCAATAAGGAATATCGATACTACAGAAAGAAAAGACTTGATGGTCTTGAAAGATACAAGATGAATTAGAGAATAATGAGTTGATTGCTGCAGAGGTGCAAAGAAATAGAAAGAGAGAATTTTACTGAAGAACAAAAAAGGAAAGTTTTTTGGTGGAGATATAGCTGCTCAAAGGAGGATTTAGAGCACGAGCAACAAGCAGCATAAGAAGAAGCAATCCTCCTACATTCTTCAGCTAAGAAATCAGATTGTTAGATATTAGAAAAAGACTCGGTCACCCCATGTATTTTACTGTTCAATATAGCTCGTAGTTTAATAGGTAAACGTTTGACTTTCGGTATTGAACCGGGTACTAATACCCCGGTGTATTGTAAAGACTAATATACCTTCCAACTTTGGAGATGGTAAGCAATAGTCATTTAAAAAACAACTCTTTAGTGTGTTTCATTTTCTCTCTAACTATTCTCTGTCTCTGACTTTCTCTCTTAGATCTCTTTAGATTCTTATTAGATTTGTGGAATTTAGGGAACCTACAATTGGTATCAGAGCCATGGGGTGGATTCGTGATTGATTCATATGGTTAAATAAGCTCAAATTCGTGGCTTATTTTTAAAGAAAAAAACCCACGGCTCATTTTTGATTGTGGCTTATTTGTTTGTTAAACTTGATCTTCTCTTGTTCTACACATCAAAAAGGTTAGATTGTAACAATTTCAAGTGGTATACAAGCTCCTAGTTCGATTTATAAGGTTATTAAGTTTGATGTTCTTCGTGGAGGGTTGCTTCGTTTTTTTTTTAAGCAATCCACTGGAAGAAATTCTATGTTATTGGAAGGTTAATATTCATTACTCATATTAGTATTGCATGATTAGAGCTTTGATTCGAGGTTAAAAGATAATATGGCTTGATTTTGCTTAATTCGTCCAAGTGTTCTTCGTGGAGAGTTGGTTAAAATATCATTATCTAACCGGCGGTTTGACAAAAGGTAGGGACAAGATCCGGAAATTTAGGAAAAAGTCAAAGGCGAGTTGCCAAAAGTCAATGGCGAGTTGCCAAAAGTCAATGGCGAGTTGCTTGTTCGCGGCGGTTTACACAGGATAGTGGCGAGTTGGCTTGAAAATAATAGTCGGCGAGTTGGTAAAAGGTACGGCGAGTTGCTAAAACACACGGCGAGTTGTTAAAACGGCGGGTTGCCAAAAACGGCGGGTTGCCAAAAACGGCGGGTTGCCAAAAACGGCGGGTTGCCAAAAACGGCGGGTTGCCAAAAACGGCGGGTTGCCAAAAACGGCGGGTTGCCAAAAACGGCGGGTTGCTAAAACGGCGGGTTGCTAAAACGGCGAGTTGCTTTATCTCACCAGCGGCGGTTTAGTCACTATAGGCAGCGGTTTGATTATTTTATTAAGCCGGCGAGTTAGCAAAAATATAGAGGCGGTTTGGTTGATTTCAAAGCGGCGGTTTGATAGAAACATATACGCAGCGGTTTGATTTAAAAAAAAAAAAAAAAAATTTAATTTTTTCTATAGCCTTTTTATCCCATTTTTACACCAAATTTAAATTTTGGTAATAGGGAAAAATTTTGTTAAAAAATTCAAATTATTTTTGGCGGGAAAAATTAAGAAAAAAATTAATTTTTCAATAGCTTTTTTAGCTAATTTTTACACAAAATTTAAATTTTGGTAATAGGGTAAATTTTGTGTTTTGGTCAAAATTCAAATATTTTAGGGCCAAATAACAAACCGTCAACCTAAACAGGACTTAAACTGCATTAATCAAACAACAAACCTACCTTAACATCAAACGATTATTCATTCACGGTTTTCTATTGATTTTGTAAAATCCCGTTAATATTTTATCGGTTTTAATCATAGACTTGTAAAATCCCGTGAACGTTAATTGCATTTAAAACCACAACATCAATCACATTATCTACTTAAGATCCTTAATTTTGTTTCACACATCGAATTTCAATGGAATCTTCTACTTCTAATTCAAAAGAGAGAGAGCTTCAACTGACGCAACGGCTCGCAAAACAAAGGCACTCCAACTGCATGGCGTGGGTTGAACAACTCGAGACACATCTTCATGATCTCTATCTCCTTAATGCGCCTTATGCTATTGATGCATTTAAACCAGCATTTCGCTCATTCTTTGGTGAAGAGCATCAGACTTTCAGATTGAAGATGTTTCATAATCTGGATCAGTTAAGGCTACAACTTGAAAGAGAGAATCTTCATGGGATTAATGCAAAGACTTGTCTTCAAGCACTCAGAACACAGTTCAAGGAATTTCTTTCCTCAAAAGGGGTAAATGCAACGGATCTTCTGAATCAAGGTTGGCAACAAGACTTCGAAGACTTCACGCGCTGTGAACCTAGTGCGTACAGACGTGAGTTACTCGAGAACCTGGATACACTTGAAGCGGTCATTCATAAAGTTGTAAATACATATGCTGTATTACGCATGAAAGAAAATGAAGTTAATGCACTAAAGGAGAATGGAAGTCAGTTGCATGATGAAATTCTTCATGAGCATCAAATTAAGTCAAGTGTCAAGATGCAGTCTCAAGATATTCAGATCAAACCAGTTCAAGCAGTGGATGACAGCTTGATTGTATCAAAAGGCAGTTTGATAGAGCCTGAAAACAATGATGCATTCAGCAAATCAGAGATTGAAACTCATATGCAAAGGCAAGAGGAAAAGGTCGATATGCGTGAAGCAGTTGATGCTGGGTTGGTTGTCACAGAAAGCAGTGGGACAAAGCCCGACAAGCAGAATACAAGTAGCAGTTCAGGGAGTTATACCACACAAGCTGTGGATGCATGAGATCAGGACCAGTTAAATTGACAAAGAGCATTTGCTGAGGTACAATTGGACTGCTCGAACTTATATCCTTGCTAATGAACATCAGCTTACGAGCAATTCTGACCCATTTTATGACTTACATATGTTGGAAACTATTGAACAGCAATACCACTCCTACTTCAACAAATTTGTGTCATAGGGGTGAGGAGAGATTGTACCGGATGCTTTGGTTAAAATGGCTTTCAAAAAACGAATGATATGGTTGATAAGGAAATTTACAATGATCTTTCAAGAGATTTTTACAAACTGTGGAAAAAACATTGTATTTACTTGAAATACAAATTCAACAAAAGGAAGAAAGTTTTCAAAGTAACAAACCATGTAAGAATCAGGAATTTCCTGAATTTCGTGAATTTTTTGTGATTAATGATTTGAAAGCTCAGCTACTGGCCAGAACCACACTAATTGCAACTTGAAAGAATTACAAATTAACAAGTGTGAAGAAACAAGTAATGAAGCACAGTTAAAAATGATATCGCTGTGATTGAAACGATTAACATCGTATTAGAACAACAGTGTGGATAAATTACTTGAAGCAAAATGAGCAAATGCATAAAGAAATATGAGCATTTGAAAAACAGACTTACAAAGAACTTTTTGATGTCAATTAAAAAGACGAAAGTTTCCAATAGACAACAGTGAATCTTTAATTATCAAATAATCAAAAGTCTGTCGAAAAAAATTTTGTTTTTTTTTTTTTTTCTGAATTTAAAAGCTCAGCTTCAAGAAAAGGTTTTGCAAATGCTGATATAAAATGAACTTAGAAAGATAAAGGAAATTGCGTAGATACTATGTTTGCCAAGCATCAACCTTGGGGAAACCGCTTTACAACCCATCTAGAAACCTTTTAGTTGTTAGACAACTCCCAAAGCGTTTACGTCTAAACGGACTAGAATTTCATGACCAAGGTTTGCCTCCATGTTGAAGAGAAATATGATTTGTCAATAAACAGTCATACTCCTCCATTTATTTGCCTAAAGTTAGAGAATTGCTGCTCAACACTCATCAGGTGAATGCACCTAACTACTCTAGGAATAGTCATATTGATCGATGGAGTTATAATGATATGGTTCATGCGGAGCCACTTTCTAGAGGATTCTAGGAAATCAACACAAGGACAAAACCGGCATTCCTAGTATATGGATATGACCTCTACTTATAGCACACTTGCACTCCTAATGCTTGTACCCAAAACTGGAAAATTATATAGGTGTTCTCTGTATCTAAGTGTAGTGGGGAATTCAATTGGTGAGCCTCTAGTAGATCACTCTTGGAATTCTAGTTTATTCTTGGACTCCCAAACAATTGGTTTGTTCAGATTTGTTCATAATTATATCTTTAATACAAATTCTTGATGATTGTATAACAAAGATCCATGAATAAGGGAATTCTCGTTGCTAAAGTTCAGTCCCCCAAGATCGGAAACAACAATCCCCGTTGAACAAAGAACCACACTCATAAACCTGGAGGCAGAATGGTATAGGACAAAGCGCCCAGTTTTCTCTCAATAAGTCTTCCATGTTGCATGAGAAACCACACACTACTTGATCTTGTCTAAGGTGGAAAACCAACGGGTAGGAATTTTCAAGACTGTTTCGTTCTTAGGTGGATCCTACTTTAAAGGTGTTCATCGATAAGCACATCCAAAAGTTGACAGTGGACCTCCAATGTCAAATGATGATATCTACTAACCCATAGGAATGCAATCAAACTCTTTATGTTAGTGCAGGTATTCTAACTCTAGTGCGGTACCATCTGTCAATCCTTTAAAGGAAGACTCGGAGTTTGGTTTACCTATAGACTGATTTTCTCATAGTCAGGAGTTAAGGAATTCTAATCTGATGAACATGCTTAAATTGACGCTTTGATCACAGAAGTTCAAGCCTCGATCTTCTTTTATGAAGATGTTTGGACAAATCAGTTCAGGCCTTGTTCTTCATCTTGAGATGTTTGGATAAAACCGGATCAACTTCGTTTCCTTAATGTCAAATCTGTTGGCATTTGTTCCTGAAAAGTAAGAAAGGTGTACGCCTTCAGAGAAAAGGAAAGTGTACGTGTCAGTGCATTTATCCTTGACAACGAAAAGAGAAATCTTTTCGGTCATGAGCTAATATAACAAAACATTCCAAGTTTTGAGCTCATGGTAATGGCTTGTAATCAAATGTTAGATTTGCAACCCATCTTAAGATAAAGAAAATGTCACGTGTTAGTGCATTTTATCCTTAATAACAAAAGAGAAATCTTTCGGTCTTTGAGCTACTTCGAAACACTCAATGTTTGTTAGCTCAAGTTGGATGGCTTTCGTTATTCTTTTGTACGAGAACCAGTTTTTCAAAGAAAATTGAGAGTGTACGCTTCAGTGCGCTTTTTTCTTCAAAAGAAGAGAATTCTTCTTATTTTTTTTTGACCTATTCTCATTAACAAGCTTCATATTTTCCCATGCTTGTTCGTTAGTTAAGTGGACCAACGTACATTAGCTGGTATTATAATTCACTAGATCAAAAATGGCAATCGCATATGCAATTTTTGAAGGGGAGAATAGTGAATTAAATGTGATTAAAATGGTTTATCTTGGTCTTTGAATGTGTATAAATGGTCAAATGTCAAACTTCAGGGTGTTATATCTGTAAGGTGTTTAAATCTGTCCTGCTAGGAGATTAAGATAATCTCAAAAATGCCTTGATCTTGCTTAATGTTAGATTGCGGTTGATCTATATCTTGATGGCTTCTGAACAATTTTGTTTAGGACCCGTGCCTCAATTCATGGCTCCTGATCATAGCAGTTCAGGACCCGTGCTTCATGAAATGATGTCTGATCACAACTGTTCAGTCCTCGCTCAAACGACATGAGTGTCTGTTGAAATGTCTCTTCAGGCTCTCGTTCCTCTAGAAAAAAGGTTTCAGATTATGACAACTTTGACCCCGTAGGCCCCCAAGACAGAGATGTTGCTCCTATTAGCAGAGAGATAGATTCGTCACAACAAGGGTTGGAATTTTCTCTTAGTCTTTACTTGAAGAATTTACAATCAACACAGGTCAAGCTGAGGAATATAAACAATAATAATCAAGTACCGAATGCATTCGTTTCAAGAAGATGGTATTTATCAAAATCAAGCAATTCCTTTTTGTATACTGGGCTACAAGATATTGGGAGGTCTTCCTCACGCACAACATTGATAATACCGATGTGCATTCAAAGACAAAATGTCTGTTCCTACAGCAGAGAAGATAGATTCGTCACCAACAAGGGTTGAATTTCTCATTCAATCCTTTACTTGAAGTATATTAACAATTCCAACACGACGGTCAAGTGAGGAAAACTATACTAATCATAGCACCCGATGATCGTTTCAAGAAAAAAAAGATGATTTATCAATCCTTTTTGTACACGGCTACAGTAATGGTGGAGTCTTCCTCAGCAACATTGATAATACCGATGTGCATTCTTTTCAACCACAAAGTACATGATTACCGATGGACAGAGTTCATCCATTAGAACAAAGTTCGTTGGTAATCCAACCATGGCCTAGTTCAAACAAGACGACAGACTTGCCGCAGATCCTGAAATGTGTTGTTCGCACTCACGGTGAGTGTGGTTGAACCGAAGAACATTGTGGAGGCATGGCTGTGTTCTGCATGGATCGAAGAATGAAGGATGAACTTCATCAGTTTGCATGATTAATCGTCTGGGAAACTGTCGACAAACCATTTGGCAAGATGGTTATTAAGCTAAAGTGGTTATAGAAGACAAAAATGTGAAGATCAGTCTGTATTGCAACAAAGCACGACTTGTTGCTAAAGGGTGTTGACTAAGGAAGTGGGTATTATTTTGAAGAATCATTTAGCCTCCAGTTTACTCAATTGGAAGCAGTTCGGAATTCTTTGTTGCCCACGCTGCACAAGTCTTTCCATTACCAGATGGACGGTGAAAACGGCATTCTTAATGGTCCACTGAAGGAAGAGGTGTACGTTGCTCTGCGGAAGGGTTCGTTGATCCAGATCATCCAGAAAAGTCTACCTTCTTGCGGGAAAAGATTTATATGGATTAAAGCAAGCTCCAAGAGCCTGGTATGATGAACTATCAAACTTCCTGATGTCCAAAGGCTTTTCTAAAGGTACAATTGACCCAACTTTATTCAAGATAAAATACGGGGAGGATATTCTACTTGTGCAGATTTACGTTGATGACATAATTTTTGGGTCTACAAACCCTAAATATTCAAAAAGATTTGAAAAGTTAATGCACAGTAGATTTGAAATGTCCTTAATGGGGGAGATGAAATTCTTTTTAGGACTTCTGATCCACCAGTCCCCAAAAGGTATTTTTATCAGTCAGGCCAAGTACGCTTTAGAAATTCTGAAAAAGCATAATATGGACAATTGTCACTCCATTGGTACACCATTGGCTACAAAACCCAATCTAGATGTAGATTTGAGTGGAGAACCCGTAGACCAATCTAATTATCGTAGTAAAATCGGGTCACTCATGTACTTGACATCTAGTAGACCAGACTTAGTGCAAGCAGTATGCTATTGTGCACGTTATCAAGCACGACCAACTCAAAAGCACCTCAAGGAGGTTAAAAGAATCTTTAAATACCTAAAGGGTACCATTAACATGGGACTCTGGTATCCAAAGGATTCTGGCTTTGAACTAACAGCATTTTCAGACGCTGATCATGCCGGATGCCTTGATACTCGAAAAAGCACTTCTGGAGGGATACAGTTCCTTGGTGATAAACTTGTAAGCTGGAGGTCAAAGAAACAAAACTGCACTGCAATGTCTTCAGCAGAGACAGAGTACGTGACGTTATCTGCAAGTTGTGCTCAAGTAATGTGGATGAGGACACGGCTTAAAGTTTATGGCTTCAACTACAACAAAATACTGTTGTACTACGATTCACAGTCAGCCATAGCAATCTCATGCAAAGCCGTACAACACTCTCATACAAAGCACATCCATACTCGGTATCACTTCATAAAGGAACAGCAGGGTTGAAATGATATATTAAATTACTATTTGTCAGAACTGATACCAATTAGCTGATTAATTTATGAAAGCCTTCCTGAGGATTTTGGTTTTTTTGTATCATGTCAGAAGGAATTGGTATGAGATGTTTGATCTCCAGCAGAACTGGAGGTTCTGGACAATATACTGCTTTGATTATCATCAAAACAATGCTTATGTACATTTCTGTGCATAACCCGGGCCTCATCGTAAAGGAAAATACACGTCTCAGTGCATTTTTCCTTAGCAACGAAAAGAGAAGTCTTTTCGGTTTTGAGCTACTCTAAAAAACATTCATAAGTTTTTGAGCCATGACAATGGATTGCAGTTATTTCTGAAATGCAACCAGCTTTCAATCTCTGAGGAACGCATGTAATCGAAAGATAGTTGTTCCTAACAAACGGGTATTAAATTTTTCCGGGCATGGATTATTTCATATCCATGTATCATAAGAATATGTGTACACGTTTCAGTGCATTATTTGTCAAAATAAGAGAAATCGTATTTCATTGGGAAAGTTGGTCTTCAAATGAAATCAATATTTCAGTATCACCGAAAAGATTTCCAAGATAATTCGACCTCTCAAACTTTGACTACAGCTCTTTAAATAGAAAACGGGTCTATTATTTGAGGGCGGGAGAAGTGTCAAAATCTTTTAAACGGTCTTTCAAAATAAGTCAAGGATTAATACCAGTTGAAGTTTTGAATTTATGAAGATAACAAGTTAAAGGGGAGTTAATTATTTTAACTAAATGTGCCTTAGATGCCATTTGCTTCAAATTAGGACTTTTTTGCAATTGTAGACTTTAGTGATTCTGGGCTTTAAACTACATAGACTAATATGCCAATGCGTCATAGTTTGTATAAAAGACTTAGGAAATGTTTGGAATTCTTGCAGTGTTTAAAAAAGCCTTGAAACTGATTCTCATGGGATAGATTTTAAGTTTATTAATTCTGCGATCTCGATCTGAGCAATGTGTGCATATAGGTTTTTCTGTTTGATGGTATCGAAAACATCAAGGGGAAGGAGTAAATGCTCTGAAACGTACAACAAAATACACGTGATAGAATCCTTAGCATTATTTAATTGTGGCATTCGGGTAAGACAAATGTTCTTATCCGCAGAGAAAATCAGTGTTTTAGATCGTGTTACTTTCGGTGCGCTATTCCAACCAATGGAGAAGAGATATCTTGTCATTTATGGTATGCATCAGTTGAGATACCAGGGAAATGTGTTGTCAGAAGATTGATTAGAGCGTGAGAAGATTGGTTACTGATTCAATTAATGCTTCCTTTAACAGTCAATCACCAAGCATGTTTTTAAAGGAGTAGAAATATTTGATCAAAGAGGTACATATTGGTATGATAAGCATGATAATTCCTCTAGTTAGTCAGTATCCGATAGAAAGAAAAGTGTACATTTGGGACTTAGTTGTCTTAGGTGTTATCAGTTCGTCTACTGAGAGGGAATAATTGAGATATCCGGGACTTAGTTGACTTTGGTGTTTCAATTTATATCATCACTATCATGTTAAGAGAAATTTAGACATCCGGGACTTAATTGACTTTGGTGTTGCGGTTTCGAATTAATTGCGTACTTCAAAGATTTGGGCGTCAGACTTCAAGTCTTCTTAATGCGAATTGCAAGAAGGCTTTGAATCTACTCAAGAAAGGATTGCTGGTTCAAGGGGAAGCTAAGACAACTTCCAAAAGGAGAGTATCGAGACGGATTACAGACTGCTAACATGGACAAAATGACTGTGTCATTTTCGGTTTGAACATTTCCAGGTCCTGTCTCATACATAATCTTGTGAATATATAAATGTGTAGTGTAGACTTAAATATAGGCTAATATAAATAGTGCTTGAGTATAAATTTTCAAGAATCTCTTAGAAAATTCAAAATCTTTCAAATTACTGTACTCAACACTATCTTATATATCCCTCAACGATTGAGGGGGAGCATTAATATGTTCCAAACACGGCTTGTGAATAATTGGCACACTTTTCTCCTAATTTTTTATAACATATTTAAATCAATTGATATCCAAAATGTCAAATGATTTGAAATTTTTGATAAGGGGAGAAAATGTGATTAAAATATGTAATGTGATCATATTACTCAAGTGTGTACTCCAACCCCATGTGCTAAACATTTTCGAATACCGATGCACATGTTGAGGGGGAGCGTTTCTGAAAAGCAAAAACAATCAGGTACAAAACACTTTGATAGTTATATCACAAGTACCTGATTGAGTTTTTGAAAGTGGTTTTATGGCAAGGTGAACTGTACCAAAAGACTAACCATGTATTTACTTTTATCGAAGTTATAAGGATGGTATGGTTAGGTACTCGTTCCCATGATTCTGTCAGAACCGGAAGGATCTACCCAGGGACAATCCACTAGTTAGTATAGAAGTCCTTAGGTATGATAAAAAGGAGCAAATGTGAGAATAAGGGAATAGTGCCGATTGAGATGGAGCTAGTACTGGAATAAACCCAACAAGGTTCTAGTAATGAAGTCTCGATAAGCACTGAAGGGGTTGAAGAATGAAAAAGAATTATACGGATAAAGGGTGTAAAGAAAGAAGCCCTCCATACACTTAGGCAGAAACCGGGTCAATACATATGCTGTCAAAATCACTAAAATGATTGCTGACATTGAAGTGACATCATGGACCCAGTGATGCAATGCACAACCCTCCCAAGCCACTCAGAATCTCTTAAAAGATTTCTGTTTCATTTCTCACGGAGACTAAACATGTAATCTACTGACTCACTCACTCCGAGTAAGTCGGTATTGAAAAGGTGGCAGTCAGCTCCAGCCTCCGATCACTAAAATCAAAACGCACTTTTGAGTCTAGAGCCAAGAGATCATCAATTAATCTCGTTAGGACAATTCCAATTTACTTGTTATTCACACACTGTGATTACAAGTTTTATCATAAGAGTCCTACGCATTATCCTTGTGATTTTGCCAGAACATCCGAGTGATACGTAAGTATTCACAGTGAAGATGGAAATCCTGCTTGAGCCAACTTCAAACAAGCTCATGGTAGGTGACTTGTGAGATCCTTAATGGATCAAACTTGTGAAAACTGGAAAACAACAACGGTGCGATTCTACATGAATCAAACTTGTTCCAGTATACGAATTGACGGTTAATGGACTTTGGAAAACAAATAAAACTTTCGATGTGTTACAAAACTCTTTTGCAAAGTATCGCATCGATTGTTTTTACAAATCAATTTTCTCTTTATTGCTAACTGTTTTATTACAGGAACATTTAAAGATGGAGATGGAGATACCGTGTTCCAACAAAATCAAGTTCATAACCGCGTGCTCATTCTCAAATGACACATTCGAAGATATCATGAAAGCTCAAGTATCTGTTATTAAAGCTTCCGCAACTCTGAATATTCAAGCTTTCAAGATCAAGAAAAGTGTGAGCATATCATTCCGAATGACACAAGTTCACAAGATGGCAAAAGATCACATGATGATGATTAGAGATTATGATTGGATGATGATCTCAAAGAAGCTCAAAGATCACATACAAGTCAAGCTAAAGCCTAAAAGTCTAAAGTTCACTGCTTCAGATTCACAAGATACAGATCAATGAAATCAAACGTTTACGAGCTATACATAAGATCAATCTGAAGATTGAAGAGCTTAAGTTTAGTATTTTCTTGGGTGACCTCCCTTAGGGGGAGATTGTTAGATATTAGAAAAAGACTCGGTCACCCTATGTATTTTACTGTTCAATATAGCTCGTAGTTTAATAGGTAAACGTATGACTTTCGGTATTGAACCGGGTACTAATACCCGGTGTATTATAAGAACTATAAATACCTCTTCCAACTTTGGAAGAGGTAAGCATCTATTTATTTTACATATACTCTTAAGTGTGTTTTTATTAGTTTCTCTCTTAACCTCTCTCTCTCTAACTTTCTCTTTCTAGATCTCTCTAGATCTATACATGTTTATGTGAATTCGGGATCCTACACCCTTGGTTTTACTCGAGTGGGGGAATGATTGCAATCATGTATGTCTATCCCGTCGTTACGGGTGTCTATATGTGGTTTGTCATCCCTGCTGGTTTATGACTTTTTATGAAGACTACTAGTCCTACTCTTTAGCTTATTCGAGTTAAGGTTTGAATGCAGTCATATGTGTCTATCCCATCATTATAGGTGTGTATGTATGGTCTTTGTCACCTTTTCTGGAATATTTGTATCGATAGAGATTAAAAGAGTGATCAAACTGTTTAGACCTTTAAAAATAAAACCTAATTTACCTTTATAGAATTGTTACTCCTTAGATTTAGTGGTGGAGATGTGCATCCTTGACAAGCCTATGATAGAATACTTGTCATGACGAAGCAATTGAGTAAATTAGTTACATGTTACCACATAGATTAGTCGAGTGATTTGAGTGTTTTCATTTTCCTATTTCGTGAGGTGTTTGGTTGTGTGTTAGTAATCTAACAAGAAAAATGCTTAACAGAAAAGATCTTAAACTCAGGTTGGGATACATTTTTATAAAACTTTCTAAAGTCTACTTGAGGACAAGTAGGATTCAGGTGGGGGAATATTTAATGACATCAAATAAAGTCACTTTTATAGCATCATTTATTCCATGAAAATTACCCATTTGATATAATTATTGCATGAATTGGTACTTAATCTGTTATATTAGTTATTTGTAGTAATTATAGAGCAATTGGTGAAGATTAGCTAAAAGGCGCACATTTTAGAGCTTAAACGAAGAAATCAAGAAACCTACTGGTCTGACATTCAATACGCCGTATCCATCAAGAAGATATGGCGTATCTGTGCCTAAACTTCACATGAAACCACGAAGACACAATTACCTATACGCCGTATTCAGAATGCATCATATGCCATATCAAAGAAGATATACTCGAAGAACATTCTGGAAGATGACAAACGTGGTCCCTACTCCAAGGAAACTCCAATATGCCGTATCGACCTCAACGGATACGGCGTATTGACCTAATTCCAGCAGCTATAAATACAAAACCCTAAACATGACTTTAGGGGGTGCTTAACCATATTTTTGAAACTCTAATCACAGAGGATGATTTTCAGAGGCTGAGAAGAGCAGAGAAGGTCAAGCAAAGCTCTTAATCACAAAGGAAACACCGTGTAATTCCCTTATACTCTAAATATACGTTCGGTTGTTGGTATCATTCATTAACTTGGTTAGTTTACTGATGTGGTCGTTGTGTGGTGTATATTTAAGATGTTTCAAGTTTTAAATTTATATTTTGCTGACTTAACCAAAACCGCCACTTTAATGGGCAATGTACCCGGTCGGTGGTAGTTTCATGGTAAGTAGGGTGTCGAATACTTGAAGCGAGGTTAAATCTCTCAATTTATTTATATTTTGGTATCTAATCTATGTTAAATCTAATCTAAGTCAAACCTATGCTAAACCTATGTTAGTTCTAAACCTAATTCTAACAGGTAAAAAGGGGGTTTCAGCCTGAGAGACTGGCACAGGTTGATCGGTGACTATAATCAATTCTAGGCAGTTTAACCCACACAAGCTAATTAACAGAAGATAAAAGAGCGGTCGAGCCTTGTATAATAAAATTGTATTAACTATTATTAATCTGATTAGAACGTTGATTTGTTTATTTAGTGCAATGATTTCTTATCTCAAGGTGACATATCATTCTTAAAACTTAGGCGAGACTTCTTCCTAAGTCCTAGACACATTAATTCTGTCACAATTAAAGCATCCGCATAAAGAATCCTTATTTGCTGATTATAATCTATCTTAAGGATTAAAGAAATGGTGATCTTGATAGACCCTAGCTCATAGAGACTTTACCCACTTACCACTTAATGGAGATTTATACACTAGTAGTCTACTTGTCCAACTATCCAATGGAATCAGAACATTATTTGTTGAATTATCTAGGTTCACCTTCTAGTCAACACGATCAATAAACCATTGGCAATATCCAATTAACTAGTTAAGCCCCAAAGCGTATCCCTAGCACAGATTTAGCAGGAACAATATTTGTGATCCTATGGTTCTAGATGTATAAATTACTATATGGAGAGTTTATCCAACACTAGATTACTTGTCCAATCACTAGATCCAAATGAATTATGATTCGATACAAGAAAGCACGTAAACAAGAATAAATTGATACACAAGCTTCAACGATAAATCAAGAAATCGAGATAAACAAAGATCCAAACATTCGATCCTTCATAGATAATAGCTAATTCTACCGAAGGTATTAGCCTTACAAAACGACAAAATAGAATACAGGAAAGCAATGTATTTAGCCAAGGTAAACTAAACGAATTAACGAACGATACCAAAAACTGAACGATTACTAAGTATATGGAATATACACGTTGAGTCTCCTATGAATTGAAAGCGTTACTCACCTCTTCTGCTCTTTTTCCTCCTCCTGAAAATTGACTTTATGTTTAGTATCGAGAATAAGATTCTAGGCACACTAAAAACTTGTTTTGAGTTTTCTATTTATAATGTCCAGGAGTTCGGTCTCGATACTTGCCTTACGCGTATCCAAGGCACGGATTACGGCGTATTAGGTTCTTGGAGTAGGGACCTACATTTGATATCTCCGAATATTTAACAACTATATCTTTTGATACGGCAATTGAGCATCTCTGATACCGCGTATTGAGCTCATTTCTTTGTGGCTTTGGTGAGTGCAGGCACGGATACACCATATCTTCCTTGATGTATATGGCCGTATTGTTGTCAGAGATCATAATCCTTCAAAATATTTCGTTTAAAGCTTCAGAGCACGCCTTTTGCTTATATTCACCAGTATCCAAAATTACTGGCAATCTTAAGATAATAAACAATTAAGTAACAATTCTTTGCAATAACTATACAAAATGGATTAATAACATGGGATAAAAATGATGCTTATAAAATGGACGTTATTTGATGGTTCTTCAAATATCCCCCCCACTATAATCCAACTTGTCCTCAGAAGTAGCCTTTAGAAGTTTATAAAATGTATCCCTAAGGGATTAATTTCCGTTAAAGCATTCTTTATATGATCTAATACAAGAACCAACCAAACACCTTACTAAATATGAAGATGAAAACACATCAAATCATCCAACTAATCTAGTGTAACATGAAACTAATTTCGCTCATTTGTTCAAATCGGACAGTATTCTATCATAAGCTTGGCAAAGGATAACATCTCCACCACTAAAGCCAAGGAGTAACAAGTTTTATAAAGGTAAATATGGTTTTGTATGGAAAGGCTTAAGATTATCATTTCTATAGATCTTTCAACCATAAGATCCACCTCCAAATAAGAGTCCATCTTAAGGTACACATACATGGCCGTAATGACATAATAGACATGTGTGTTCGATCACATCCCATTAACGAATATAACGCAATGGTTATGAAGAAAGAATGATATAGGGTAGGAACCTTCTAACTTTCACCAAAAGTCGTAAACCAACGAGGCAGCTGAGACATGCATACATGGCTGTAACGACGGAATAGACATGCACGCTCGAACAAGTCCGTTATTCGCAGTAAGAACCAGCGGCTTAATCAATAGTGTGAAAGGGAAGTAATTTGTTGATAAATAAAAATCCAAGAAACAAATAGAATTAAGACTAAGATACGGTTCTAACTTTTCCTCGACCGTTACCATGATAAAGACACGACTATTTACGACGTCTTGATCATAGATCAAAAACAACAACCTAAGTTAGCGTTCCCGTAATGGTCAACTTCCCAGTCATCCCAAACTTTACATACTCTACAAGGTAAGTGGTGATATGTTTCACTTTGTACAATACTCTACATCGTTATTTTTGTTGCGTATCAACAAATAATCGATCCTTCGTGTAATTCCTTCGGTAATGCTCTTTTGCGAAACGATTATCTTCAAACTTTCCTTCTTCTTTTTTTACATTTTTTTGTTTTTTTTGTAGTCTAACTATATACAAAACTCAGAGTAGTTTCACCATCTTCACGATCATAATAATTCCGGATAATTCCTTCGATAGTTCCTTCGTTCTTCGGATTCACCAATAATTGTGATGGTAGTAAAATCACATGAGTTTTGACTACTAATATACATTTCCATTGGGCAATGTGTAAATGTTTACCCAACCGCACCAAAGATAGAAAATGACACAAGACTCGGGAAATACAAACTTTACACTTTAAGCAACTATCAACTGTAAATTAAACTTAATCTAACATGGTAGGTTAAGGTGTAAGGGTGTAACAAAACAAATAATTAGTGTAGTTCCTAAAGGATTGGCTCTACGGGTTGTTCTAGTGGATCTTCACTCTAAAGATGAGAGTGGAAAATGGTTTAAACTGGAGGTTAACTAACTGGTGTAGTTAGTTAATAAACAACATGGGGAAAAGAGGCGATTTGGGTGTAATCCTAAAAATTTACCAATTTAAACAAGTTACTCCAATTAAATCCATAATACTCATTATTGTGGTCTCAAGTGATATACCAAGCCAAGTTCTAAAGTCTACTACATCACCGGCATACTCATATTTTATGGAATTTGGGTAAACATTTGGAAATGGATAAGGCTAAATTCTCACAATATCTAACAAGGGTTATTGTGTGCAGTTATGTAATCAAGTAAATATTCACAAAAGAATTCTTGAAATTTTTTTTAATTTGAGCATAATTTAACATTTTAATATATAATGTGAAAAATAGGACAAGTAAACATTTTAATTCCATCCCCCCACTTGAATTATACAACGTCCTCGTTGTATAGATAAAATATAAAAAATACCAGAACTAAAAAGAATTAGAATGAGAAACTCCCATAATATTTGCTCGTAAACATTCTTTTCGAGTTTATTATCAAATTGTGTGTGAACAACCCGTCTTGAGGTTTCAAGATTCCAAACCTTAAGAACTCCAGATTTGTTAATTCTCAAACCAATAGTTCGTTGATATGCTTTGCTTCCAAGGTCCAGCAAAGTCTTTTAAGTTAGACTCTTGTCATCAGCTTCTCATCACTTGAACTCCGTCTCTCTTTCCATTAATCTATTTGGTGTTAATATCCTCTTGGTTCCGTAACAAATTCAAACACATACCAAATCAAAACGTCAATATAACCATGAATATTATGCAAAGTATGAGAACCTATTTTTAAAGATAGATACAACAAGAATAATAATAATAAATGTACAGATAGATAAAAAACAAAAGAAAAGGATAAGAAGAATATGGGATCAAAGCTGCTGTGGGTCCTGCTGTGCGGTGGAGGTGCTGAGCACCGTCAGTCCTGCACCTCACGCGCTCTTTTATACCTCTCTCCATCGAATGCCTGGTATGCCAGCCCACTAGCATCCATCAACTGTGCCATACACGAAATCATCCATATGGAGAATCTCTCCTGATCGGTCATCGATCTCTCCACAAGTCCACGTAAGGTCTTAACATCTCTACACAGTCCTTGTACCTCCTCCTCTAGTCTCTTTAATCTCTGATGGCATAGTCCTAGCAGCAGCTGGAGGAGGTGGTGGTGGCTGCTGAGGTGCCTGCATGGGTGCCGGAATAGCCTGGTCACCCTCATCAACAGCAGGAGCATCCTCAGCGACTGTAAAGGTACCAACCGCAGCATCGGGCTACCTCTCTAGTCCCATGGCCACCCAGGGCCACGCATCATCAACCTCCAAACAGATCTGTAACCTCACCAGCTCACCCATATCGATAATCAGAAGCTCAGGGGCAATAACCATCAATCCTCCAAGTATCTTCGCAGTCAGGAGTCTAAAATGCTCAGCCAATTAAGCTACAAACTGCCCACCAAAAATATGAGCCCCGCTATTCCTCCCAGCAGCAAACCTCCTTAAATATCGAGCTAACAAGTAAGTGATGTTGACCGATCCAACATCCAGCCCTCTCAAATAAAACAAATCAGTCACGGTCACCTTTTTAGGTGCTTGACTCCTTCCAGCAATACTGTGTGCCTTCATCTGATGGCAAAGTCTCAACATCGGATCTCTAATCAAAGTGTAGGAAGGGGGAGGCCCTAAGATATCTCCATCAGTAGAAATACCCCTCCAATAATCATGTAGATCCCCCATCCCCAATGAACATCCTCTCATTCTCACTCTAGTACCTAGCAAAACCCAGGGACTCCATCTCCTCCTCGGTATGTAATCCCAAGGCCAGAATAAACTCCCTCTAGCTCAATCGTCTCCTGGCTCTACCTAACTGAAACTAAATAGTACCAGGATCATCCAAGTCAAGCAATACCTCACCAAATCTAAGCGTGCTAAGGAACTCCAGAATGAGCTCCCAAACCAGAAGTCCCCTAGTATCAAACAGTCTCCCCCAGGCTCGACTAGTGAATAGAATATACCAGCATCATCACAGTGCTCCATAACCATCCTAGAAAACAAACCATCCCTCACAAGCTCGGGCATCCCCTAAAAATCCACAACCTGTACCCTGTGTATCTCTCGACTGTAAATCCTCTCCAACCTCTCCTTAAAGTCAGCAATATCCGCATCAGAATACTCAAGACCCTGGTACCTAAGAAATGGATGTCTCTGCTCACATGGTGGTAAGGGTGCCATATCTGCAAAATTAACGACAAAAGCACAAAGATTATAGAATTTTTAACCTTCTGTTCTGAGAGTGGATACGGCATATTCAAAAATGGATACGCTGTATAGGGATCTATATGCTTAATACATCGTATAAGGGATTAGTCAATACGGCGTATGGGTTTTAAAATTTAGGATCCCATTCTCATTAATACGCCGTATTTAATTTAATGAATACGCCGTATTGAGATTTAAAATTAGGTAAAATTTAGTTAATACGCCATATCCATGTGAGTGGATACGTTGTATTGATTTTGCATTATGAAAACGAAATAGGGTTCCCCAGTTTACCCATTTTAACCCAATCAAAACTCATAAAGCAACTAACATCTATTGGGGGGGGGGGGGGGTAAAGGAACTTAATCAAGTTCTAGGGCATATCATCTAATCCAAACCCTAACCCTAATTAAATTCGACCAAATCAAATCGAAAAAGAGAAAAGGTTAAAATACATTACCGATGGATCGAGATGAAAGAGGAAACGAATACTTGATCAAATCATAAACAATCTCCAAAGATATTAATAAAAATTTGTGTGTGTGGTAGTAAAAAGTTGTGGTATAAACTGATCCTGCGTATTGATTGAGTTTTTATACCCAAACTCAATACACCGTATCGAGGTTTACATAATACGTCGTATTGGCGAATTTTGTTGACTTAGTCAAGGCAAGTTAAAAATAGTAGATACGCCATATAGGTTTTACCTAATACGCCGTATCCGTCCTTGGAGACCAATTTTCCTAAAATAAAGCAAAGAAAATGTACCTTGGCCTTCGCAACATTAGCGAACAATCACCATCCTTATAATACCGCTTAGGGTCGAACGGAATGCCGAACGGCACATACAAATTCATAATAAAGCATAATAGCATCCCGTTGAAAAGATAAATCCAAGTTACGATATTCACATTAAGTTCCAAGACAAAGCTTTCCACATCAAAAAATTTATCTATTTTATCGCGACTTGTATCCATAAGCATATTTAACCTATGTGTATTTAAATTACCCTCCAAAAATTGTATTATAGCGATTTCATTATCATCATTGTCCTTGTTTGATTTTAAATAATTATGATGAATAACGTTGAAAGGGAATAGATCATTAAAGTACAAAACGTTTTGTTCCTCTTCATCATATTCAAACAATGATGTTTCGTTATTTAAATCAAATTCATCGACATGTTGAGGGTTTAAAATTGGTTCAGTTAATAAATCTGATTTAGATGTTAGAGCATCATTGTAAACGATGGCCGGAAATTCATTCTCAAAATCTTTAAAGAAGTCTAAATCATCAAAACAACTGATCGCAGGCTAAGGTGATGGAAGTGAAGGCATGACTTTTTCATTATCATTTTCCAAATCCGTTTTCAAATCATTGGTAGAATTTTTTTATAAGAAAACGAGTTTTTAAAATTACCGTGTAGTCTTCATCGTCAGAATCGTCAAACAAAATTCTAAAGTCAATTTCATTGTTAAGAGAACTTACCGTGGGTTCACAAGATAGTGCTTTTGATGATACGTCATCATTAAAGGCTATAGCTGGGAATTCGGTTTCAACGGATCTATGGTCGTGAATGTCTTCATCATTCCAGATCTTATCATACGTAGCCGTTTCCCAGTTAAACACTTTCCCATATTTTTGAGCTTTTTCTTCCTCGAGCCTGATGTATTCCTCCATAGTAATGTTCGGATCGTCCATCATGAAAAGATCTTTCTAGAAAAACTATTAAGTAACCAATACGTCGTATTCAGTGAACTGAATACGCCGTATTACACAAACAGAATAAACAAGCAACCAGGAATTTAAACTACGCTACTCCTAAAGGTTAGATCTAATCTAATGTTAAAAACCAAAATATAAAATAAAAATCAAGATTAATTTTCACTCCCCGGCAACGGCGCCAAAAACTTGATGTGGTCATTGTGTGGTGTATATTTAAGATGTTTCAAGTTTTAAATTTATATTTTGCCGACTTAACCAAAAATGCCACTTTAACGGGCAGTGTACCCGGTCGGTGGTAGATTCGTGGTAAGTAGGGTGTCGAACACTTGAAGCGAGGTTAAATCTCTCAATTTATTTATATTTTGGTTATCTAATCTATGTTAAATCTAATCTAAGTCAAACCTATGCTAAACCTATGTTAGTTCTAAACCTAATTCTAACAGGTAAAAAGGGGGTTTCAGCCTGAGAGACTGGCACAGGTTGGTCGGTGACTACAATCAATTCAAGGCACTTTAACCCACGCAAGCTAATTAACAAAAGATAAAAGAGCGGTCGAGCCTTATATAAGAAAACTATATTAACCATTATTAATCCGATTAGAACGTTGGTTTGTTTATTTAGTGCAATGATTTCTTCTCTCGAGGTGGCATATCATTCTTAAGACTTAGGCGGGACTTCTTCCTAAGACCTAGACACATTAATTCTGTCACAATTAAAGCATCCGCATAAAGCATCCTTATTTGCTGATTATAATCTATCTTAGGGATTAAAGCAATGGTGATCTTGTTAAACCCTAGCTCATAGAGACTTTACCCACTTACTGCTTAATGGCAATTTATACACTAGTAGTCCACTTGTCCAACTATCCAATGGAATCAGTACGTTATTTGTTGAATTATCTAGGTTCACCTTCTAGTCAACACGTTCAATAAACCATTGGCAATATCCAATTAACTAGTTAAGCCCGAAGCGTATCCTAGACACAGATTTAGAAGGACAATACTTGTGATCCTATGATTCTAGATGTATAAATCACTATATGGAGAGCTATCCCGCAATTGACGCTGTGACGCTTTAAAAATCAGTAGAGGACAAGACTTATTCATATAGCGCTTGAGAGTTGTAACGGGTGTTATGAGACAGTAGTGATTAGTCTTCGTATGACCACTTAACGCCAACTAGAGTACTGATATTTCTTGTCAGCAGGAGGAAAAAGAGATAGAACCAAGAGATGACGGAAGCAACAGCTTATTCCATGTGCCTCATCTGAGAGAAACATCGAAAATAGAGAACAGTGCCAAATCTACTGTTACGCTCCTAATTTAGTTTCCGTATTGTGGGAGCTCCCATATGAATCTATGTTAGAACGTCGATATAGTAATAGCAATGGGAGTAATAGATTGCTTGTTAGTAGATCTCATTAAGCTGCTTAGATACTGTATGTGGATATCCTAATATAAATCGCTTGCGGTAATGCAAGTTATTTATGGCACACTGTAGTATTAGTGAAACATCATGAGGATGTCCAGATGCGTATCCAGATAAGTTTACTAGTCAGTTACGCTTGATGTTGTTGGCGTGTAGTTTAGGCATAGCTTGTTTTTACGTTTGTCTACGCAATTCACTTCGAAGACTCGATTCATTACGCAGTAGCTTCCGTATAGACGCCACGACTGTTATCCATTCAGCACTATTGATATACGCTCGACTAGGGTTCTAAGCTAGATCGTTAGAAGTCTGCCGAATTGCGTATGTCTATTATGCCCACTCTTGTACATGATGTTATGTAGAAGATGCATCAATGGCAGAATGCCTATGATCTATACAGCCGTGCAAATTGCTGTAGATTCACTTCGTATGAGTTATAGTAATCGTCTAGGTACGCTTTTAGAGCTTTAGCTCAATATAATCATTAATGAATTGCCACACAAATCCACGACTCCCAATGTAACAAAGTGCCTTAACTCATTCAGCGAACGTCATACTGCCAAGCCCCCACCCCACCCTCTACCTCGCCACCGACACCCGCCCCTGCAGGACCTCCAGCCCCTCGACCCCCCACCCCCTGAATTCCGCTTAAGCGCTCGTTCTATACGGAACATGCACTTTCCACTACAACTCATGAAATTGTTATAATAATTAAACAAGATGCAATGATGAATCAAGAATTATCCAAGTTAAACAATACCACACAATCATTCAAAATATCTTCATAATAATGGCTAATACCCGAAGTTATTAGCCTTCAAACGTCATAATAAATACAAGAGCAATTATTTAGCCAAGATAAACTAACTAAGTTAACGAATGATACCAAAAATTGAACGATTACTAAAGTATATGGAATTACACGATGTCTCCTATGGAATTTATAACGTTTCTTGACCTCTTCTGCTCTTTTTCTACTCTAAAAATTGACTTTTGTGTTTAAGGTATTTAGAATATGATTTAGCACACTTAAAACTTGTTTTTGAGTTTTGTATTTATAGGGCCTGGAAGTCGGTTCGATACGACGTATCCAAGGCATTGGATACGATGTATTGGGGATTTCTTGGAGTAGGGACCACGTTTGATATCTTCCAGAATATTCACATACTATATCTTGAATACGGCGTATTGAGTCTCTCTGGATACGGTGTATTGAGCTTCATTCCTTTGTGGTCTTTAGTGAGTGCAGGAACGGATGCGCCATATCTTCCTTGATGGATACGATGTATTGGTCTTCAGAATAGTAATCTTTAAAATATCTTCATTTAAGCTCTAGAATGTGCGCCTTTTGCTAATATTCACCAAGTACTTCATAATTACTGCAATTAACGATTAAGTAACAATTCTTTGCAATAACTATACAAAATGGGTTAATAAAATGGGATAAATGATGCTATAAAATAGACGTTATTTGATGTCATCATTTACCTTAATCATTTATCTATGACATTTGTATCTATAATTACAATGATTATCGGCTAATACCTTTAGGTATTAGCCATGTTTATGAAGATTTAACGTTTGGTTTTGTTTATATCGATTGCCTCTTATTTGCTTATGTTTATCAATTTATACTCGCTTATGTGCTTAAGTATGAGACCTATCATTCAACTAGGTCTAGGAATACAAATAAAGAGTTAGATAGATACCGGGATAGCTCTCCATATCTATAATCTAAATATCTGGAATAATAGGATCATAAATTAATGTGTTGTCCTTCCCTTTAAGGTTTAGTGAACAAGTTAGACTAGGGGGTGACCTAGGATTAACAAATAACATTCTGATTCCTTGAAGGATGAATTGGGGCTAGTGGACTACCAGTATATAGAAGGCCGTTAAGCAGTAAGTTAGTAAAGTCTCCGTAAGCTAGTCGTCAGTGAGATCACCCGCATTGAACTTCTAAGATAGATTATAACTAACCGCGAATACTTTATGCGGATGTGCCTAATTGTGACTGAATTAGCATGTCTAGGTTTTAGGAAGAAGTACCGCCTAAATATAGGAATGATATCGGACAATAATAAGACACTCATTGCACTAATAAAGAAACCTGCATTTTATCGGATTAATCATGGTTAATACAGTTTCCTTACCATAGGCTTGAACCGTTCCTCTATCCTTTGAATAATCTCTTCTGTGCATTAGAGTAGCTTAAGTAGAGTTAAGTCACTAACAAAACCCGTGTCAGTCTCTCAGATTGAAAACCCTCCTTTATCCGTTAGAATTAGGAATAACTTAGGTTTAGCATAGGTTTAACATAGAATAGAATAACTTAGATAGCTAAAAGAATGATAGACATAAGAATTAGTTCTCGCTCTTAGTGATCGACGCCCTACTTACCAACGAAGCTACAATTGATCGGATACACTTCTTGTTAATGTTGTTTTAGGTAAATTCAGCAAAATATAAATAGTAAAACTTGATACATAAAATATACCTACACATAACAACACAACAAGGTCCAGTAGTATCCTAAATTCATAGCCTTAGCCATTACCTGCCTATGTTCATCGTGCATCCCGCACGAGCCCGTGTGCACTTCTCTAATTATGTAATTGACCTGTAGAGGCCCGACACACCTCATCAACAGGACCAAGTAAGACTTCTTATACAAAACCCCATCTTCTAGCGTATAATTCCTAATTTTCCCATCAAAGTTCCAGCCTCAACAGAGTCTTCTAGTAGTATTCCTTTCCCTAGGTAGTTTTGGATTAGGGTCATCCATGTTGGGCCTTCTTCCTCAACCACCATGTTAACCTCTTGTGTTTCAACAGAGCACTCGTTCAACACCTCCACTAGCACTTCTTTAGACAAGTGATCAAATTAAACCGCCGCCAGCTTGCTGAGAGCACCAGCCTTCTTGTTCTCTGCTCTAGGGATATGAGTGATTTGGAACCTGTTGAATTCACCAGCTAGTTCTAAGACCTTTTCCCTGTATTTTATCATTTTCTCACCCTTAGCTTCATATAATTACTCCACCTGACTAGCTACTAACTTGGAGTCCACAAAAGTATGGATGTCTTTTACTTGCATCTCCGTGGCTATTCGTAGTCTAGCCAATAGAGCTTCGTATTCAACATCATTGTTGGAGTTAGAGAAATTCAAACAAAGCGGATTTAGCCAGCTCCGTACCCTCCACTATTTGATGCTCCATCGGTATATAGTCTCTACGCCCTTAGGCCAGGAGTAAGATTTTCCCTTGGATTCGAAGATTCTAGGATGTCCTCTACTCTTGCGTTGCTAGCTACCACTGGTGCAACATTTATCTCCATCGAAGTGTCTGCTAGAAAGTATGCTAGGACTTGACCCTTTATTGCAACCCTTGGCACATATTGTATGTCATACGCCCCCAGCTCAACAACCCATTTTGCTAATTTGTCTGATGCTTCATAGTTGCTTAGTACTTGCTTAATCGGGCTATCAGTGATGACCTTGATAAGAAGAGCCTGGAAGTACCTCCTTAATCGCTTGGCTACATGAACTAAAGCCAAGGTGAGTTTCTCCATCAGAACATAGTTTGTTTCTGCCCCTTGCAAAGATCTACTAACACCTTAATCGCAAAGCTCATCCGCCGCAGCTAAGTACATCATGAGAGTCTCGCCTTTCTTTGGGTAGTGAGGGTTGCCATCTTAGATACCAACTTCTTCATCTCAAGGAACGCTGCTTCGGTAGCCTCTATCCATCTAAAGTCTTTCTTGTTAGTACATTTCTTCAACGTATCTAAGAAAGGTAGGGATCGTTTGGCTGACTTAGACAAAAAACGATTGAGGGATTCTAGTTTCCCACTTAGAGACTGCATATGCTTAAGAGTTCTTGGTGAGGGCATGTCCATGATAGCCTTGGTTTTTTAGGATTCGCCTTGATACCTTCAGAGGTAACTACATATCCCAGGAACTTTCCCTCTTTTATCCCGAATGAACATTTCTTCGGGTTGAGTTTCATGTTTATCTTTTTGAGGGTGAAGAAAGTTTGTTCCACATCTTTAAAATATCTTTATTTAAGCTCCAAAATGCGTGCCTTTTGCTAATATTCACCAAGTACTCCGTAATTACTGCAATTCTCAAATATAAACGATTAAGTAACAATTCTTTGCAATAACTATACAAAATGGGTTAATAACATGGGATAAATGATGCTATAAAATAGACGTTATTTGATGTCATCAAATATCCCCCTACTTGAATCCTATTTGTCCTCAAGTAGCCTTTATAAGTTTATAAAATGTATCCCTAAGGATATTTTCCCTTAAAGCATTTATTTGATCTATTACAAGTACACAACCAAACACCTCACAAAATAGGAAGATAAAAACACTCAAATCACTCAACTAATTTATGTGGTAACATGTAACTAATTTGCTCAATTGCTCAGTCGTGATGAGTATTCTATCAAAAACTTGGCAAGGATACACATCTCCACCACTAAAGCCAAGGAGTAACAAGTTTATAAAAGTAAATATGGGTTTTTGTATGGAAAGACTTACGTTTGATCATTCTCTAATCTTTCACCAGAAGTACCACTCCAACAGGGCAGATGAAGCACACATACATGGCCGTAATTACGGAATAGACATGTGTGTTCTATCACATCCTCATTCGAATTTAACCAACGGTTAGGATGAAGAATGATATCGGGTAGGAACCTTCTAACTTTTACCAATAGTAATAAACCAACAAGGCAGCTGAGACATGCATACATGGCCGTAACGACAGAATAGACATGCACGCTCGATCACATCCTCATTCGCGTAAAACCCATGGTTAATCATTAGGTGAGAGGGAAGTAAATTGTTGTTAAATAAAAATCAAGAAACAAATAGATTAAGCCTAAAGTACAAGTTGCTAGACACTTTTTCCCGACCGTTACCATGATAAAGACACGACTATTTACAACGTCTTGATCATTGATAAAAAAAACAACCTAAGTTTGCGTTCCTGTAACGGTCAACTTCCCAATCATCCTATAATTTTTACATACTCTACAAGGTAAGTGGCGACATCTTCCTCTTTATACAATACTCTACATCGTTGATTTTTGTTGCGTATCAACGAATAATCGATCCTTCGTGTAATTCCTTCGGTAGTTGCGAAACTATTATCTTCAAACTTTCCTTCTCTTTTTTGTTGTGATTTTTCTAATTTTTTTGTTTCTTTTAAACATCTAACTATGAAACTCGGAGTAGTTTCTCCATCTTCACGATCATAATAATTTCGGATAATTTCTTCGATAGTTTCTTCATTCTTCGGACTCACCATTAATTGTGATGGTAGTAAAATCACATGAGTTTTGACTACGATATACATTCCCATTTGCAATGTGCAAATTTCCAACCGCACCAAAGATAGAAAATGACACAAGACTCGGGAAATACAAACTTTACACTTTAAGCAACTAGCAACTGTAAATTAAACTTAATCTAACAGGGTAGGTTAAGGTGTAAGGGTGTAACGAAACAAATAGTTGGTGTAATTCCTAAAGGATTGGCTCTACGGGTTGTTCTAGTGGATCATCACTCTAAAGATGAGAGTGGAAAAGGGTTTAAACTGGAGGTTAACTAACCGGTGTAGTTAGTTAATAAGCAACATGGATAGGCGATTTGGGTGTAATCCTAAAAATTTACCGATTTAAACAAGTTACTCCAATTAAATCCATAATACTCATCACTGTGGTCTCGAGTGATATACCAAGCCAAGTTTTAAAGTCTACAATATCACCGACATTCTCATATTTTGTAGAATTTAGGTAAACATTTGGAAATGGAAAGGCTGAATTCTCACAATATCTAATCAAGGATTATTATGTGCGGGTTATGTAACATGTAATTTCATAAAAGTTTGTTTGAAATTTTTTTAAATTTGAGCATAATTTAAGCATTTTAGTGTGAAAAATAGGACAAGTAAACATTCTAATTCCATCCCTTTACTTGAATTATACAACATCCTCCTTGTATATATAAAACATTAAATACGAGAATTTAAAAAGAATTCGAATGAGAAACTCCCCTGATATTTGCTCGGTAGATTCTCCAAGTTGCGTTTATGAGCATGATTTTGTGCTGAAAAGCGTCTGAATCCTAGCACAAATATCACACACATAGAATTCCAGAAAATATGCATTCCACCAACTCCGTCGATATTTCTTTCACGAGGTCCTGTATTTAACATAGGAAAAAATATGTGCATTCCTATCTTGGTACCTACGGTTAATTTCAACTAAACTAAACAAACTAAATACGAGTCAGTTTGATGGACACGGCATATCAGATTAATGAATATGCCGTATTACCAGAACTGACAATAATGTTTTTAAAATGCATAAAAAGTAAAGAATGATAACGTCCAGACAATCAATACGCCGTATGGTATGGGGCGGATAGGCCGTATTGATGTTTGGGAAGACAGACTCGATAAAATTAAATAACAATCCGGGTTGTCTCCCAGGAAGCACTTTTGTTTATAGCAAAGTCTTTAATTAGACTTTTCTTCAGCTTCCTTTCACGTTGTATTCATCTCATGCACTTGGTGTGAATATCTTGCTTGGTTCCGTAACATATTCATGAACTATGGTGCTGAACTTACTGCCAGGCTTGATTCTATCATACACAAACAAATCAAAACGTCATACCATGACATATATGCAAAAAATATGAGAACCTGTTTAATATTTAGATACATCATGACATGAATAATAATAAATGTACAGATAGATATGAACAAAAGATAAGGATATGAGGGATCATGGGTCTGGCTGCTGTGGGTCCTTTTGTGCTGCGGAGGTGCTGGCCTCGCCAGTCCTTTGCCTGGTGCATCTCTAGAATGTTGCAGGTAAGCTCCCTCGGGAAGTCCCATCGAATGCCTGGTATGTCAGCCCACTAGCATCCATCAACTGTGCCATACATGAAATCATCCATGTGGAGTATCTCCCCTGATCGATCATCGATCTCTTTACAAGTCCACGTATGGTCCCGACATCTCTACGCAGTCCCTGCACCTCCTCCTCTAGTCTCCCTAATCTCTAAGGCATAGTCCTTGCAGCGGCTGGAGGTGGTGGTGGTGGCTGCTGAGGTGCCTGCATGGGTGCCAGAACAGCCTGGTCATCCTCATCAATAGCAGGAACATCCTCGGCGATTGCAGGGGCAACAGCCGCAGCATCATGCTGTCTCTCTAGTCCCATAGCCACCCAGGCCCATGTATAATCAACCTCTATACAAATCTGTAACCTCACCAGCTCACCCATATCGATAATCAAAAGCTCAGGGGTAATAACCATCAATCCTCTAAGTATCTCTGCAGTCAGGAGTCCAAAATGCTTAGTCAATCGAGCTACAAACTGCCCACCAGAAATATGGGCCCCGCTCTTCTTCCCAGCATCAAACCTCCTCAGATATCGAGCTAACAAGTAAGGGATGTTGCCTGATCTAACATCCAGCCCTCTCTAATAAAACAAATCAGTCATGGTCACCTTTTCAGGTGCTTGACTCCTCCCAACAATACTGTGTGCCATCATCCGATGGCAAAGTCTCAACACTAGATCTCTAATCAAAGTGTAGGAAGGGGGAGGTCCCAAGATATCTCCATCAGTAGAAATACCTCTCTAATAATCATGTAGATCCCCCTTCCCAAGGATCATCCTCTCACTCTCACTCCAGTACCTAGCAAAACCTGAGGACTCCATCTCCTCCTGGTATGTAATCCTAATGCCAGAATAAACTCCCTCTAGCTCAATCGTCTCCTGGCTCCACCTAACTAAAACAAAATAGTACCAAGAGCATCCAAGTCAAGCAATACCTTACAAAATCTAAGCGTGCTAAGGAACTCCAGAATGAGCTCCTAACTAGAGGTTCCCTAGTATCAAACAGCCTCCCACAGGCTCGACTAGTGAATATAACTATACCGGCATCATCACGGTGCTCCATAACTATCCTAGAAAACAAACCATCCCTCACAAGCTCGGGCATCCCCTGAAAATACACAACCTGTACCCTCTGTATCTCTCGACTGTAAATCCTCTGCAACCTCTCCTTGAAGTCAGCAATATTCGCATCAGAATACTCAAGACCCTGGTACTTAAGAAATGGGTATCTCTGCTCACGTGGTGGTAAGGGTGCCATATTTGCAAAATTAACGACAAAAGTACAAAGATTATAGAATTTTTAACCTTCTGTTCTGAGAGTGGATACGGCGTATTCAAAAATGGATACGCTGTATAGGGATCTATATACTTAATACGCCGAATGGGGGATTAGTCAATACGGCGTATAGGTTTTAAAATTTAGGATCCCATTCTCCTCAATACGCCGTATTTAATTTAATGAATACGCCGTATTTGGATTTAAAATTGGGTCAATTTTAGTCAATATGCCGTATCCAATTGAGTGGATACACCGTATTGATTCTGCATTATGAAAACGAAATGGGGTTCCCCAGTTTACCCATTTTAACCCAATCAAAACTCATAAAGCAACTAACATCTATTCAGGGGGGAGGGTAAAGGAACTTAATCAAGCTCAAAGGCATATCATCTAATCCAAACCCTAACCCTAATTAAATTTAACCTAATCAAATCAAAAAAGAGAAAAGGTTAAAATACATTCCCAATGGATCAAGATGAAAGAGGAAACAAATACTTGATCGAATCACAAACGATCTCCAAAGATATTAATAAAAAAAATTGTGTGTGGTAGTGAAAAGTTGTGGTAAAAACAGATCCGGGGTATTGATTAAGTTTTTATACCCAAACTCAATATGTCGTATCGAGGTTTACATAATACGTTCTATTGGCGAATTTTGTTGACTTAGTCAAGGCAAGTTAAAGTACAAAATTTTTTGTTCCTCTTCATCATATTCAGACATTGATGTTTCATTATTATTTTTCGAATCCGTTTTCAAATCATTAGTAGATTTTTTTTAAGAAAATGAGTTTTTCTCAAAATTTACCGTGTAGTCTTCATCGTCGGAATCGTCAAACGAAATTCTAAAGTTAATTTCATTGTTAAGAGAACTTACCGTGGGTTCACAAGATAGTGCTTTTGATGATACCTCGTCATTAAAGGCTATAGCTGGGAATTCAATTTCAACGGATTTGAGGTCGTGTATGTCTTCATCGTTCCAGATCTTACCATACTTAGCAGTTTCCCAGTTAAACACTTTCCCACGTTTTCGAGCTTTTTCTTCCTCGAGCTTGATGTATTCCTTCATAGTAATGTTCGGATCGTCCATCCTGAAATGATCTTTCTATAAAAACTATTAAGTAACCAATACGTCATATTACACAAACAGAATAGACAAGCAAGCATGAATTTAAACTACACTACTCCTAAAGGTTAGATTTAATCTAATGTTAAAAATCGAAATATAAAATAAAAATCAATATAAATTTTCACTCCTCAGCAACGGTGGCAAAAACTTGATGTGGTCGTTGTGTGGTGTATATTTAAGATGTTTCAAGTTTTTTTAAAAAACACAAAAACAACTTAATATTTTTTGCCGGACTTTACCAAAAACGCCCACTTTAACGGGAAAGTGTATCCGGGTGGTCGTGGGATAGTTTCGTGTACAAGTGGGTGTTTCTGTCGAACACTTGAAGCGAGGTTAAATCTCTCAATTTATTTATATTTTGGTTATCTAATCTTTGTTAAATCTAATCTAAGTCAAACCTATGCTAAACCTATGTTAGTTCTAAACCTAATTCTAATAGGTAAAAAGGGGTTTCAGCCTGAGAGACTGGCACAGGTTGGTCGGTGACTACAATCAATTCAAAGCACTTAACCCACGTAAGCTAATTAACAAAAGATAAAAGAGCGGTCGAGCCTTATATAAGAAAACTATATTAACCATTATTAATCCGATTAGAACGTTGATTTGTATATTTACTACAATGATTTCATATCTTGAGGTGGCATATCATTCTTAAGACTTAGGCGGGACTTCTTCCTAAGACCTAGACATATTAATTCTGTCATAATTAAAGCATCCGCATAAAGCATCCTTATTTGCTGATTATAATCTATCTTAGGGATTAAAGCAATGGTGATCTTGTTAAACCCTAACTCATAGAGACTTTACCTACTTACCACTTAATGGCGATTTATACACTAGTAGTCCACTTGTCCAACTATCCAATGGAATCAGAACGTTATCTGTTGAATTATCTAGGTTCACCTTCTAGTCAACACGATCAATAAACCATTGGCAATATCCAATTAACTAGTTAAGCCCGAAGCCTATCCTAGACACAGATTTAGAAGAACAATATTTGTGATCCTGTGATTCTAGATGTATAAATCACTATATGAAGAGCTATCCCGGACTCTAGATTACTTGGTCCGTATCACTAGATCCAGTTGAATGATAAGTCGCATACGAAAGCACGTAAACAAGTATAAATTGATAAACATAAACAAGCATACATCGATAAATCACGAAATCGAGATAAACAATACCAAACATTCAAATCTTCATAATAATGCTAATTACCGAAGGTATTAGCCTTCAAACGTCATAATAAATACAAGAGCAATTATTTAGCCAAGGTAAACTAACCGATTTAACGAATGATACCAAAAACTGAATGATTACTAAAGTATATGGAATTACACGATGTCTCCTATGGAATTGATAATGTTGCTTGACATCTTCTGCTCTTTTTCTCCTCTGAAAATCAACTTTTGTGGTTTAGGTATCGAGAATATGATTTAGCACACTTAAAACTTGTTCTTGAGTTTTGTATTTATAGGGTCTGGAAGTCGGTTTGATACGGCGTATCCAAGGCATTGGATACGGCGTATTGGGGATTTCTTGGAGTAGGACCACGTTTGATATCTTCCAGAATATTCACATACTATATCTTGAATATGACGTATTGAGTCTCTCTAGATACGGCGTATTGAGCTTTATTCCTTTATGGTCTTTGGTGAGTGCAGGAACAGATACGCCATATCTTCCTTGATGGATACGGCGTATTGGTCTTCAGAATAGTAATCTTCAAAATATCTTCATTTAAGCTCCAGAATGCGCGCCTTTTACTAATATTCACCAAGTACTCCATAATTACTGCAATTCTCAAATATAAACGATTAAGTAACAATTCTTTGCAATAACTATACAAAATGGGTTAATAACATGGGATAAATGATGCTATAAAATAGAAGTTATTTGATGTCATCAAATATCCCCCCACTTGAATCCTACTTGTCCTCAAGTAGCCTTTAGAAGTTTATAAAAATGTATCCCTAAGGATATTTTTAGTTAAAGCATTTATTCGATCTATTAGAAGTACAATCGATTGCATCTTATTGCTTATGTGTGGCTTATGTTTATCAATTTATACCTCCTTATGTGCTTAAGATGTGACCTACCATTCAACTGGGTCTAGAATAACAAATATAGAGTAGCTAGATACCGGATGAGCCTCCATATCTGGAATCTAAATAATTCTGGAATAATAGGACCAATAAATTAATGTTGTCCGCCCTTTTAAGTTTAGTGAACAGTTAGACGTAGGGTGACATAGGATGACTCAAATAACTTTCTGAATTCCCATAAAGGATGGATTGGCTAGTGGACTACCAGGAGTATAGAAGTCGTTAATAGTAAAAGGGGGTATTTTTTTTAGTTAAAGTCTCCGTGAGCTAGTCGCAATGAGTTCACCCGCTTAAACTTGTTAAGATGATTAGAACCATCCGCAAACGTTATACGGATGGTGGCCTAATTGTAACAGAATTAGCATGTCTAGTTTTAGGAAAAATACCGCCTAAATATAGAATGATATCGATAACAATAAGACAATCATTGCACTAAAAACAAACCAGGCGTTTTATCGGATTAATTATGGTTAATACAGTTTCCTTACCATAGGATTGAACCGGTCCTCTATCCTCTAATTAATCTCTTTTGTGCATTAGAGTAGCTTAAGTAGAGTATAGTCACCAACAAAACCCCCCGTTTTTGCCGGTTTTTTCAGACTAAAAACCCCCCCCTTTATCCGTTAGAATTAGGATTAACTTAGGTTTAGCATAGGTTTAACATAGGTTTAACATAGGTTTAACATAGGTTTAACATATAATAGTTTAACTTAGATAACTAAAAGAATGATAGACATAAGAATTAGTTCTCGCTCTTAGTGATCGATGCCCTACTTACTAACGAAGCTACAATTGATCGGATACACTTCTTGTTAATGTTGTTTTAGGTAAATTCGGCAAAATATAAATAGTAAAACTTGATACATAAAATATACCTACACATAACAACACAACAAGGTCCAGTAGTATTCCAAATTCATAGCCTTATCCACTACCTGCCTATGTTCATCGTGCATCCCGCATGAGCCCATGTGCACTTCTCTAATTATGTAATTGACATGCAAAGGCCCGACATACCTCATCAACGGGACTAAGTAAGACTTCTTATACAAAACCTCATCTTCTAGCGTATAATTCCTAATTTTTCCATCAAAGTTCTAGCCTCAACAGGGTCTTCTGGTAGTATTCCTTTCTCTAGGTAGTTTTAGATTTGGGTCATCCACATTGGGCCTTCTTCTTCAACCACCTTGTTAACCTCTTGTGTTTCAACATAGCACTCGTTCAACACCTCCACTAGCACTTCTTTAGAAAAGTGATCATATTGAACCGTCGCTAGCTTGCTGAGAGCACCAGCATTCCTATTCTCTACTCTAGGGATATGAGTGATTTGGAACCTGTTGAATGCACCAGCTAGTTCTAAGACCTTTTCCTTGTATTTTATCATTTTCTCACCCTTAGCTTCATATAATTTCTCCACCTGACTAGCTACTAGCTTGGAGTCTACAAAAGCATGGATGTCTTTTACTTGCATCTTCATGGCTATTCGTAGTCCAGCCAATAGAGCTTCGTATTCAGCATCGTTGTTGGAGTTAGATTAATTCAAACGAAGAGCGTAAGAGTATTCCACATCGTCTAGAGCTATCAGGATTTGGCCAGCTCTAAACCCTCCACTATTTGATGCTCCATCGGTATATAGTCTCTACGCCCTTGGGCCAGGAGTAAGATTTTCCCTTGCATTCAAATATTCTTGGATGTCCTCCACTCTTGGGGTGCTAGCTACCACCGGTGCAACATTTATCTCCATTAAAATGTCTGCTAGAAAGTCTGCCAGGACCTGACCCTTTACTGCAACCCTTAGCACATATTGCATGTCATACGCCCCTAGCTCAACAACCTATTTTGCTAATCTGTCTGATGCTTCATAGTTGCTTAGTACTTGCTTAATCGGGCTATCAGTGATGACCTTGATCGGATAAGCCTGAAAGTACCTCCTTAATCGCCTAGCTACATGAACTAGAGCCAAGGTGAGTTTCTCCATTGGAACATAGTTTGTTTCTGCCCCTTGCAAAGATCTACTAACATAGTGTATTGGCATTTGCCTTCTATCTCTTTCCGTAAGAAGCACTGCGCTAACCGCCTCATCCGTCGCAGCTAAGTACATCATGAGAGTCTCGCCTTTCTTTGGGTAGTGAGGGTTGCCAACTTAGATACCAACTTCTTCATCTCAAGGAACGCTGCTTCGGCAGCCTCTGTCCATCTAAAGTCTTTCTTGTTAGTACATTTCTTCAACGTATCTAAGAAAGGTAGAGATCGTTCGGCTGACTTAGACAAAAAATTATTGAGGGTTGTCCCACTTAGAGACTGCATTTGCTTAAGAGTTCTTAGTGAGGGCATGTCCATGATAGCCTTGGTTTTTTAGGATTTGCCTTGATACCTTCAGAGGTAACTACATATCCTAGGAACTTTCCCTCCTCTATCCAGAATGAACATTTCTTTGGGTTGAGTTTCATGTTTATCTTTTAGAAGGTGGAGAAAGTCTGTTCCACATCTCATATGATGTCTTGCTTAGTTTGGCTTTTGATCACCATATCATCCACATAAGCTTCTAGGTTTACCGCTATCTGCTCCTTTAAGGCAAAGTCGACCAACCTTTGATATGTCGCTCCCGTATTCTTCAAACCGAAAGGCATTTTTATATAGCAAAAGACCTCTTCTTCTATATGGAAAGTCGTATTTTCTTCATCCTTCTTTGTCATCTATATCTGGTGATATCCTTTATAAGCATCTAAGAAACACTTATACTTGAATCCCATTAACGACTCAATCTTCCAATCGATCTCTGGTAGAGGATATAGATCCTTTGGACATGCCTTATCGAGGTCCTTAAAATCGATGCACATTCTCCAGCTTCCATCAACCTTCTTTACTAGCACGGGATTGGCAGCCCATGAAGGATATCGCACTCGCCTCACGATACCCACCTTGAGCCACTCATTAACTTCATTAGTTACCACTTTCTTTCTGTCTGGAGCAAGACTTCTCTTCTTCTGTACCTTTGGTTCAATGTGAGGGTAGGTATCCATGCGATGCTCTGTTATCGCCCGAGGGATACCAATCATATCGGCCGGAGTTTACGCAAAGACATCAACATTTTTTAGAGGGTTTGTATTAGCGCGTGTCTGCACTCAGCAGACAGACCACCTCCGATGGTGACGAGCTGCTCTGGGTAGTTATCATTTGCCACTATCTTTTCCTCGACACTAGACTTGGGTGGCTTCCTCCCCTTTTCAAGTTGTCGCCTCTCTTCCACATCATCTAATTGTAATGGTTCCTTTCTTGGCCTCCAGGAATGAGTCTTCACCGGAGCCAACAAAGCTCTAGGATTAGTCGCTTCTGAGCTTGCATGCATCGGACTAGGATCTGTTACACGTGCATGTCGACTTAGGGCTTGAGCTTCCTTGATTTGTCTGCACTCTCTCAGAGTCTATCTGGTGGTAGCTACAGTGGCTATCCCATTTGAAGTTGGAAAATTTATCATTGAGTGAATAGTAGAGGCTACAACTCATAAGCTCCTCATCCCCGTCCTACCTAGTAGAGCATTATACGAAGATGGACTTTTGACCACTGCAAATTCCATTATGACTGTTTGGGTTCTCCTGTGCTCTCCCATAGTGACTTCCAAATCAATAACTCCAAAGGGGTAATTGACTTCTCCTGAAAACCCCACTAGTGGTATTCGAGATTCTTTCAATCTTGACCTCGTCCAGTAATCGAGATTCCTAAAGCAATGCTCATACATGATTTTTGAAGAGCTACTGCCATCAACATATATCCTTCTAACCCTGAAGCCCTTAATCATGTAATCAATTACTACTAGACAATCCATTAGTTGATAATGAGGTATTGATGGGAATGCTATAGCGTTATCCATCAAGTGCTTAACCCTCTTACAGGGCCTCTTCTGGTATCCTTAGGATCTCACCATGGTGTTAACCTTCTCTTTTCCTTTAGCTGAGCCCTTGTTCTTTTGGCCACTTTACCTGATATCTTTCACCAGATGAGCCAATCTCCCTGAAGCCATTACCTCTTCAATTTTATTCTTAAGATGATAGCAGTCATTTGTGTTATGACCTCAATCTTGGTGATAGTCACGGAACTTGTTCATGTTTCGCTTCTTTGGAGTCCCCACCATCGGAGGTGGCACAGGGAAGTTCACATTATCTATAGAAAGGATCTCCTTCGGAGTTTTTGTCAAAGGTGTAAAGCCTTCTTTTCTAGCATAAGGGGCGCAGGTCCCCATGCTTCTTCCTTGCCTCATTTTATACAATCTATTTCTAGACCCATTCTGATTTTCTAACTAGCTAGTTTTACCAGAACTCTTTCCCCAATGAGGAGATCTGATGACTTCAGTGGTGTCAGCAGCCATCTCTCCCCTGATGAAAGCCCTAACTCTTTCCCACATCTCATCGACTGTCTTTGGGATCTTGTCATTGAGCTTCTTAGCTAGCTCGGGATGACTGTGCCCATGCATAAATGTGGATATCCTAAATACCGGAGGCACCCCTTTAATGTGCGCACTCTCTGCCTTAAAGCGATCCATGAATGCTTGAAGCCCTTCATTTGGTTTTCGCTTAATGCCATGTATCTTTGTTGGATCTTTGTCATATCTTTTCTACTACGAGAACTCTTCTAAGAACTTGTTGCTCGACTCTTCAAACACATCTACACTCTTTGAGTCTAGGCTATCAAACCAGTTCCTTGCCGAACCACTCAGGTTCTGGCGGAACATCTTGCACCACACTAGCATAGTCCACTCTTCTTGCTCGGCTGCAGCAGAAAAAATACTTAGGTGATCTTCCGGATCTTTGTTTCCTTCATACACCCGGACGTTTGGTGGAAGTTTGGCCCGTCGATGATATCTGAAACGTGTGATCCTAGAGGTAAAAGGCATTGGCTTGGGCCGCCTATAAGGCATGCTCAAGTCCTCTGAGCTACTGTTAGACACGGTATCATACCCTGAGTCTGAGCTTGACTTCCTTCGAGAGGCTCTCTGTTAGCCTCAAAATATTGAATCGAACAAGGAATCACGGTCTTTATTTAATATACATTTTAATAGGTTAGTTACGGGTATCAGGCTCGTTTCTTAATCTAATATTGTATGTGTATCGGGCTAAAGCCCAAAGTAATCCCGAGCCCGACCCAAGAAACAATACCATTCGGCCTTACAAAGGCTTAATGAAGCCGACCCAAACAATGGTATAAATACCCCTCTCCAAGTGTGGAGAGGGTCTAATTTTTTTTCTTTCCTCTTGTTTAAAACCATTACCATCGAAAAGCTTTATTCTTTCATTACAACTTATTTAGTAGCTTATTATTAAAAGTGCTTCGTGGCTTATTCTTCTTGGAAAGTGCTTATTACGAGCTGTTAAAAGCTTATTTTTGTGGTTTTTCTTGGTCAATGTTTGAAGATAAAAGTGAAGGACAAGTTTGTTTTTCAAAAAGTCGGCAAAAGGACAAGACCCATAGTACAGTTCGCGATCTGATAGTAAGAAAGATATGCGGTTTGAGCAAGGAAAATCTGCGGTTTGACAGAAAAACTTGCTGTTTGTTAAAAGTTGTGGTTTGACTCTTCCAAGTTGCGGTTTGATAAAACTTGCAGTTTGGCTAAAACAAAAGTTGCGGTTTGAATTTTGAAAGTTGCGGTTTGAGTCCCTTTGACATGCGGGTTGAGCTTAAGGTAACTTGCGGTTTGGTATACACATGTTGGGGTTTGGCAACACAAAATTGTGCAGTTTGATCCATTCTGCGGTTTGTTCCATTTAGCAAGTCGATCTAAAGTCAAACTAGGTGGTTTGATACTAAGTCCTTATGCAGTTTAACCTCAAGTCAACTTAACCGATTTGATTGAGCCTTCAAAGTTAGGGCATCCAACGAAGAAGACAAAGAAAACAACGTGTTTCAGGTTTTTAGAGTTTTGACTACGACATTCGCAGATCTTATAACATATACCATTAGAATCGCGATCCTTCAACGATCATCGTAACGTGTTTATTTTTTATCAATCATCACGAATCAAATCCGTGATACATAAACCCTACGTTACAGTTTAAAGGAAGAAGATGACCCACATTGTTTTAAAATTTTACACGCATACGTGATATAATTTGGAAATCAAAAGGTTCGTGTTTTTTCTATTATCAAAGGGTTCAAAATAATTGAAAGAGGTCAAATATTTTTTGGAAGGTTCAAGGCTATTTTGGAAGGTTCAAAGAAAAAGTTCAAACTAGTTTTTTTTGTTAACGAGGTTTGTCACCCGCGCACTGCCGCGGAGCGCGCGGGACTATTTTTGCAACGGACTGATAACGGCAAGTACTATTTTTCAGTGATTGAGACTCACCTTGCAACGAACTGATAACCCCAAAGACTATTTTCGTAAACATTTTAAAATATATATTAAACTTCAACATTTTTTATAAAATCGTACGCATGTCATAACCATTGCAATATCAGGCTTGTTTTGTTCGCAACTCGACGATCTTTTCATTGACATTTTTTTCTGAATGAAGCGATAGATATTCGCTTCGTAATTGACGAATAAATTTTTTTTATTGAAAACTCGTAAATAGGTGAAGGTTGAGGGTGCGTTTTAAAAATTGAATTTTAAAAAATTTAAAAAAGACATAAATAGGTTAAAGTTCAGAGTGCGTTTTGGAAATTCGGTTTTTTAATTATATATATTAAACTTTAACATTTTTTATAAAATCGTACGCAAGTCAGAAGCAGTGCGATATTGGGCTCGTTTTGTTCGCAATTCGACGATCTTTTCAATGACATTTTTTTTCGAATGAATCGTTAGATATGCGCTCCATATTTGATAAATAAAGTTTGTTATATAAAAAAGTCGTAAATAGGTTAAAGTTCAGGGTGCGTTTTGAAAATAAAAAAATATTTTTTTTTCGTCGGGAGTCGTGCGTGAGGGAATTTTTTATTAAGAAAAGGAGCACCGTGCACTGGTGTTTTATATAATTATATATAATACTTAAGATATTTTCAATACATTTTCATCTTTAGCCCTTCATAAGAATCTCTTTTCACCATTAGTCATTTCTTACCAAAGTGTTGCATCGTTAGTCCTTGTTTGTACAAACCTTTAACGATTGTTAATATTGACAACAAAGAACCCTTAACGACTTCATATTTTCATTGTTAGTCATCCGTTAACTCATCAAACAAACAAAGTACTTTCATAACAACACCAATTCACAAAATCAAAACCACAACAACATCACTTTACCTACTTAAGATCCTTCAAATCATTTTCACTTCACATCACGGTAAAATGGAAACGAAAGATACTTTATCTTCGTGTTCGAATTCGAAAGAACAACAAATGCAACAAATTCAAGACAAAGTGAAAAAGAGTTGCATGGTATCTTTTCCACTACTTCATTCACACCTCAAGCTTCTTTCAACCAACAACTTAAAAGGAACTTGAACCGAGTGTGGATTCAAACGGGCATTTGCGACACTCTTTCATTAAGATGTTCAGATTTTCACAGGCACAATGTTCCTAAACGTGGATCAACTAGAAAAGCAACTTGACAAAGAAGAATTTCAAGAGATTGGATCCATGGCTGCTTTTAGAGTACTAAAGACACAGTTTCAGAAGTTCATCAATTCACGACTTTCTTTGGATGATGATGATGGTCTAATGACACACAAGTACTTTCTAGCATGCACTCGAACCGAGATTCAACAATTCTGTGATACACTGATCCAACACATGGAATCTGTTAAGAAGTCAATTGATGAAAGAGCACTGCATAAAAGAGAGTATGATAGCAGGGTGAATGAAAAACAGATGCAGAAAAAAAAGGTTGATACGAGTAAAGCATTAGATGCTAGTTTGGTTGATTCCAGAGAGACAGAATCAGAAAAGCATAATACAAGCAGCAGGTCAGGGAATGATATAAATGCCGATGATGCAGATATCAGACCCATATATGATGAAGAGCCAATGACTGAGGTACAATTGACTGCTGATCATAATGTATTTGCTATAGGACAACAACATACTGAGCAACCTGAATTCAATAATGAAGGATAGGTTGACCAGAATGCTGAACAATGTCATGACAAACGTCTTTTACCTGCTAAATTAACTGATAACCAAATAACTAAACTCTCATATCAATCTCTTGAATCTGAAAATATTTGTCTCAAAAAGACCGTTGCCCAATTACAAAAAGATTTTTTTAAGAATGGAAGCACATTGTTTTAATCTTGAACTTAAATATCAAAATCAAGCTTTAAAAGAAGGGAAACATGGACAATTTTCAAAAGTAAAAAGTAATGAAGCCAAGGTTAAACATGACATAGATGTAATTGAAACAATAAACATCGAATTGGAACATAAAGTGGCTAAATTATTTAAGGAAAATGAGACTTTGAAAAAGCATTACAAAGAACTATCTGATTCTATCAAGACAACGAGAGCTAAGACTATAGAACACACAACTTCGTTGATTGCTCAAAATGCTGAGTTCAAAGCTCAACTTCAGGAAAAAGGGTTTGCAATTGCAGCATTGAAAAATGATTTAAGAAAGTTAAAAGGAAATAACGTGGATACTAAGTTTACAAAACCATCAATCTTGGGGTTACTGGTTTTACAATCACTAAGAAACCAATCAGTTGTTAGACAACCCACTGCGTTTAAGTCTGAACGACCTAGAATTTTAAAACCACGGTTTGCCTCCTAAGTTGATGTGAATAACGGTTTGTCAAAACCAGTCACTGCATATTATTTGCCTAAGGAAAGAGAATCTGCGTTTGCAAAACCTCATCACGTGATTGCATCTAGCGAATCTAGGAATAGTTCAAAGAACATGCCAAGATTTAGTTCAAATGACATGGTTCATAATCACTACCTAGAGGAAGCTAAGAAAAAGACACAGGAAAGAGATAGAAATTCAAGACCTAGTGTGATGCCTCCTGCTAAATCACAAAGCACAACTAATGATTGTAAACCAAAACCTAGGATCGATAATCAAAAGTATAGGAATTGGCCTGCATCTAAGACTAGTTACGTAACGACAAAGACTGTGCCCATAGCAGAACACTCTAGGAATTCTAGAAATTTTTCTGACTCCAAACATTTTGTTTGCTCGACATGTCAGAAATATGTATTTAATGTAAATCATGATTCTTGTGTAACAAAATTCCTGAATGAAGTCAACTCACGTGCTAAGGTACCATCCAACAAGACAACAAAAAAATACAAACCCGTAGAGCAAATAAGTATTGCAAAGAAACCAGACAGACAGGTCCCTACAGGACATAGGTTTTCTATCAAAAAGACTTCCACTGTGCATTAGAAAATAGTGGATCCTAGATCTTCTCTTAGGTAGAAACCGACGGGTATAATTTTCAAGACTGTTGGTCTTAGATAGGTTCCTACTAGAAAAATATTCACCTCTAGCACAACCAAAGTTGACAGTGAACCCCCACATGGTTCCAATACAGATATCACTAATCTTCATGAATGCATACAAAATCTTGATTCAAGTGCAGGTACATCAATCAATGTTCAAGAGGAACAAACTCTTGATTTGAGTGCAGGTACTCCATCCAATATGAAGAACGAAATAATCAAGCCGTGGATAAAAGAAAATGTGATATCTAGGAGACCAATGTTACATGGGATAACTTTGATACAAGAGATATCCGCTAGACCATCGTCCCAGGGGATTAGAAGTTTATTTACTTCTTGATTTTTATTTTATTTTTATATATTTATGAATGAGAAAAATAAAAAATATAAACCTATAAAACCAAATACAAAAATATAAAATTTCAAAAAGAAAATACAAAATCAGAAAATCAAAAATTCCAAAAAGAATCTTCTCGACGTGTCTCTTGGAATCGATAACATTTACGTACCTAGAAATGTCGATTAATATTGACACGGGTGTGTAAATGAAGTTCGAGCAAGAGTTCAAAAAATCAACTTTTCTCGGTCTTGAACGGTTTACGCAAGACATTCAACATTTTGAGCTCAAGAAAATGAAAGTGTACGCATAAGTGCATTTATCCTTAGCGTTTGAAGAGAAGTCTTCTAACATGTGGTTTTTCAAAAGTTAAACACAATTTTTCAAGAATTTCTCAATGATAATTCAAAGTCTTTCAAAATTGTGTGTTCAACACTCCATTCCTTACAAAGTTTTCAAAGACATTTATTTTAACAAGTGGTTTCATTTTTTATAAATGAGTTAATTTTTGAGGGGGAGTTTTTCGAAAAATAAAGTTTTAATGTTTTTGGATACATCATCTCACGACAAATCTTATGTATTTAAAACATTATAAAAAGTCTCTTAATAACAACGTAATAATAAAGACAACTCAATAGAATGTTTTTAATAAGATGATACAGTGTCTGAGCACAATTTTTCAAGAATTATTCAATGAAATTTTATAATCTTTTAAAATTGTGTGCTCAACACTGTCTCACCCTCAATTTTATATTCTATTTACAACTTGGTATCATTTTCTTTGGTGTCAAACATATGTACAATTGAGGGGGATCAAGAAGAAAACATTCCACATAATTCATGATGGTTTCTCCCCACAGAATTTTCAACACAAATTTTAATCACTTGGTATTTCAAAGACTAAGTGAATTAGTATTTAAAATAAGGGGAGAAATATAATTAAAATATGATCTAGAAAATAATAAGTGATCTAAAAGACTCAAAGTGCTTTGACTCTTACCCACACGTACAAAACACTTTCATTTATCGATGCACGTGTGAAGGGGGAGTTTTTCAAATGATGAAACTCTCAAAGTGTCAAACGATTTTGATAATTCTATCAAACACTTTGATTGATTTTCAATGGTTTTATGGTGACGATCAAATACCCAACAACCTATTAATTTCATGACGATTCTGAAGTCATAAGGTGGTTAGGTTAGGTATTAGTCCTATGATCTAGCCAGAACCGGAGGGATCTACCTAAGGACATTCCATAGTTAGAAATAGCAGTCCTTAGGTATGATTTGGAGAAGAATGAGAAACGAGAATAACGCTGACTAAGACATGAGTTAACACTAGAACAATCATAACAAGGTGTTAGTAATGACGTCTTGGTAAGCATTGAAGGGGTTAAAGAATGAAAAAAATATATGGATAAAGGGTGAAAAGAAAGAAGCCCTCTGCACACTTTAGGCAGAAACCGGGTCAATACATATGCTATCGGTTTTCACAAAAATGAATTCTGGTATTAAAGACAAGACATCATGAACCCAGTGATGCACTGCACAACCCTTCCCAGCCATTCAAGTTTCTCTCAAAAGATACTTGTCTCATTTGTCACAGATATCAGCACGACTTCTATTGACTTTCTCACTCTGAGTTAGTTGATATTGAATAGGTGGCAATCTGCTTCAGCCTTCGATTACTAGAACCAAAACGCACAAATCAAGTCTAGAGCCAAGAGATCAATAAATAAATCTCATTAGGACACATTTCATGACAAACACTTGTTGAACACCATTAAGTTCACAAACTGTTAACAAGAGTCCTACGCATTATTCTTGTGATTCTGCCAGAACATTCAGAGTGATACTCTTTAGTATTCACAATGACGAATGGAAATCCTTCTAGTGTCATCATCAAACAGCACTGCGGTAGGTAACTTGCGAGATTCTATATGGATCAAGCTTGTGTCAACTGGATATCAATTTTAGTCTAGTCTATGAATTGACGACTCAATCAGAATGATAGTAACTATCTGATTCACTCTTACCGTGTCGTTTGCTTTGAGACGTTCTGGTAATGAGAACATGCAAGCATGGTGAATCTAATACATCTGTGTTAGAGGATCTTATGTCTCAAGCTGGAAATCCTGTCAAGGAGGTTCTTCTAAATTGAACCTACATGATCATAGGTCGGTCCTCATGGAATCGGAGGTATTCGCTACCTAACTTTGACGAATGACAAAGCCATATTCATCCATGTCTGTTTATTTCTAACCTTTTAAATGCAGATTAAGACGACGGTGTAGCAATCCATTCCAACTGAGTCTGATTCATTACTACATGCTCATGCACAAGCTGTAAAGACATACTATAAGCATCAAGATTCAAGAATCAAGAAAGCTCAAGCTCAATGACAAAGACTTTGCAACTCTGATATTCAAGATTTTCCTTAAAGATATCAAGATTATCAAGACAAAGATTGTCAAGGGAGATTGTTATCAAGCTTTCAAGTTGATGCAAAGTATGAGCATGTTCGTCAAGATACAAGATCGCAAGATGGCAAAGACGACAAAGACAAACAAGGAAAGATTTAAAGATCTCAGACTTAAAGACAAAGTCAAAAGACAATGACAAAGGCTCAAGATCAAAGATCACACAACATGAAGGAACAAGCCTACAACAAAGATAAAGTCCAAGACTCAAGAACTCAACGACAAGAAAATCTCAAAGACCTTGCTTCGGGGGAGATTGTTAGCCTTAAAATATTGAGTCGAATAAGGAATCGCGATCTTTATTTAATATATGTTGTAATAGGCTAGTTGCGGGTATCGGGCTCGTTTCTTAATCTAATATTGTATGTGTATCAGGCTAAAGCCCAAAGTAATCCTGAGCCCGACCCAAGAAACAATACCATTTGGCCTAATAAAGGCTTAATGAAGCCGACCCAAACAATGGTCTAAATACCCCTCTCCAAGTGTGGAGAGGGTGTTGGTTCCTATTTGTTTTCACACACATAAGGTGTAACCATCCAAACACTCTCTTTTCCTAATCTAATATTTCTTCTTTCTTCTTTCTATCTTTCTTATTTGATTTCGAGCTATATGATGTGTAAGTGAAGTGATTATTGGTCTTGACACTCTCCCTGACTGAGGCTTCGACTTAACACTCTTAGGCTTTGACCTACTTTATGCTTTTGATCTTGCTGACCGATGAGACTTAGAGATCCCCTTCTTACTCGAGACACTCTTCCGATGTTTTTAAGCAGACCGAGACCTACTTTGGCTCCTTGACCTAGAGGACCCATCAGAGGAGTACCCTCCTACTTCTTCAGCCAAAGGACTAGTCTGAGAGTTCTCTGACCCAGCTTCGCCTGACCCTTCCTTGAAGAGCCTTTGAGGGGTTACCTTCTCTTAACCCCGGTTGTCAAGCTCTTTGATCATGGTTCTCAGTACATCAATGTTTTCCTTTACAAATACAGGAGAGGGGCCTTTTTGAACTTGTCTGGCGGGAGCAGAGGTTACTCCCGGAGGAGTCCTCTCGGTCCTAGGTGCCTCAATGTTCAAGTTTTCACCCTCCTCCAGTTGAGGACTCTTCGTACAACCATCCATAACTTAGAAATTGGTAGATTGGTATTTCGAGTCCCACAGATGGCGCCAATGTTCGAGCAAATTTCCGTAGATGCTCTTCAGCCCTGATTCTTAGGAGGTCTTACAGCGGCTCCTTCGTCTCTTAGGCTGAAATAAGAAAGAAACACCGTGTTAATACAAATAATGTCTAAAAACGTTATTTATATTTTTCGACCTCTCGATGTTTTGAAGATAACAAAATGTAAAAATGTTTACGATATAAATAAACGTTTACAAATTATTAATCGTAAATTTCCATTTTAAATGTAAATCAGTTAAGGTATGCATAAACAAATCATTAAACATGATTAGTGATCAAGAAAATAATTTTTCTTAATCATCACATTTTTACAAAAGTATTTTTACAAATTTTTACATAAATATATATACATAGTGATATATATATATATATATATATATATATATACATATATATATATATATATATATATAATATATATAAATAAAATATATATATATATATATATATATAATATATAATAATAATAATACTTTAATTAAAAGAATATTTGTTTGGGATTCTATTATTTGATGAGCGTAACAAAATAAATAAAGAGAAAAAACAAAAAGACTTAAATTGTTTTAAAGAATTCTACCAAGCTGGGGAGAATTGATGTAGAACCTGGAAGATCCTCCTTAAGAATGATAAAGAAAAAAGGTTGGAGTCGAAGATATTCCTTAATGTTTAAAAGATTTACGTTGTCAAATGTTTTAATCTTCCTTTTAAGTCTTGAATCTCTCCATTATATACAAGAGATCATAGACAACATAGTTTTTGTGTGCACAAAAAATATGTAGAACGTCTTATAAAAGATAGTGTGTGTAGTTCTAGGCGTGATTCTCTAAGTAGAAAAACCCAGGCAACAAGAATTGAGCAGAAAAACGATTGTCCATTGTGACCATCTAGAAGTTTTGTGTAAATAATAAGAGTAACAAATCAAACCGCACCCTGATATAGTGAGTTCTCTAAGTAGACGCCTAGAAGTTGTGTGTAGCCCCAAGGATCTTTGATCCCTGTTAGATTGTAACTGTTCTAGAATTGATCATCTAGAATTGGGGCTTGATGGAAACGTATGGTAATAAAACATTGTTTAAATAACATTGAATCGTGTTCATTATATTCCACTTCATTGTATCTATATTCTTTGTTAATTTTGTTAATCCTAGATATAAAGATCTAACCAATCTTGAGCTTAAAATGATTTTAACAAGTGGTATCAGAGCCACGAGGCTCGTGATCTAGGATTGTATAAGGTTTTGAAAATCAAATTTAAGAAAGAAAAGTATCGAATTTTGTCTTCTTTTTTGGTAATTCAAGATAATTCAAAATCGGTGCAGTTAGGGTTTATTCTAAACCCTAATTCGGTATATGCAAAAAGAAGATGTTGATTTAACAAAAAAGATTCATTGTTCTTTCTTGGTTCGTTTGTATGTATGATGATTTTCAGCCTCCCATCTTATAAAATATTCGGCAATAAATCTTTATTAAAACGCCTCTATATCTCTTTGTTTTTGATCTGATCTTTCAAATTAATTCAAGAGGTATACAATTGTTTCATATGGATTTGTTTTTCTTAAGACAGGTGGATCTGATATTATTCCTATCTTTATGGAAATCGTCTCTCAATGATCTATGTTATTAAACCAAGACTAGGAAAACCCTAATTATTAGGGTTTTGGCTATATGATTTTCATGGTTTATATACAAGAAGGGAGCAGTCATGTTCTTCACTATGCTATCTTTTGGAGCCGATTGCTGACAATTGAACCAGGTTACTTTTGGATCGTTGGTGGAGTGTATTGGATCCGTGGTAAATATTCTATCTTTTTGATACATGGGGATGACGGTTTGATAGTTTGATTTGATTGCTGATTGTTTTAAAGAAGATCCTAATTATTTAGGGTTTGAACAAAGCTTCTCACATGATCTTTTTGTTCTTGGAATTTAGTGTGATGGAGCATGGATCTGCTAATCGTGAGGAGATATTGTATTTGTTTATGTTTGTAAGTTTGTGCGAATGGGGAGGTTACTGGTGTGTCGTTAGCAACAGGAATTGATGGTATAAATTACATATATATAACGATAATAGTACGGAGGTTGGTGGTTTTGGGAGAAGAGCCTAATTGTGCTATCATGTGCTAATCACATGTGTGGTGTACCCTTCGTGCTAACAGTAGAAACAAGCAAAATTAATGTTGCCTTTCCATGTTAAAACTATACGAATATATGTAAAGTGACTTAATGCTATTGGGCTTCAGGTCGTGGTTGTTAATGTTGTTATGATTTTAATGCTGCCAAGGGTTTAAACGAATTAATACTGCTTGATGTGGCTATTTAATGCTGCTCAATGGTGGTTAATATTGTTCACATACAAGGTTGGGGATATCAAGTATATATATTTATGCATGCTTTATCAAATTAGTGCTGCTTGTTTGGGTTATGACTCATGCATATGATGTTAATGCTGTCCAAATTAAAGTTGTCATGGTAACTTCATGATGCTCGTTCAAGGGGAAGAGTTTGTACTGTTTGGTATTTGACAACATGAAAGTTACTACTGCTTGAATACTTTGTACTACTAGTGATTAGCAGTTAGTAGTGTTCGTTCATTGTTTGTACTGCTAGCTTTAGCAGATATCGGATAACACGCACTTTGGGATCTCGGACAAAATAGAAGCACAAGTTTGTTGGGTGTTTACTGTTAGGTTTTTGGATTTGTTTTAAATGTTCTTAAACGTTTAAAAGGCTCGTTTTTGGATTAATTATTTAATTGGTTACGAAGAGGATTATTTATCACTTATTTCAAGTTGAAGTAGAGTTTCACATGTTTGTGTTCTTATCATATCTCAAATGGCTTACAACATTTGGAGATAACTTGTTCGTGCTTAGAAATGATGTGACGAAGACTTGACGAATCTAGCAAAGGTGTGTGATCTAACTTACGGTGCTCAATGCTCACATTTGCTATCACTTTGGTTATGTGTCTCATAGAAGATGAGGATTTTGTTAAGAGGTTGTGATCTACTTATACTTCACAGATTTATTTATAAGTTTGACGTCACGTGGATAGTACAAGATATAAGACGCAAGTTTAGGTTTCAGCATCAAGTTCGTTATACTTAGTTTTCTCCATCTGTAATCATTACATAGAGCCTACAGAATTAAAGATTCAAGAAATGGTTAATATGTGGGTTTCAGGGGAAGCTTAATGTTAACATGTTAAACCATTTACATGCGTCATTGAGGTGAAGTTTTATACTACTGCCAGTCATTATTACTACTGCTAGTGTGAGTTTCTACTACTCAAGTTCATTTTTCTTATTGTGATTAAGGGTGGGTAATTTGAGGAATTAGAAGGCTTGGATTAGAAGTGTGATATTGGTTTGTAGTGGTCAAGATCAAAGTTGCTTATATTCATAAGTCCCCTATTGGATTATGACAAAAAGGGGAAGAAGATGTTAACGGGTATAATTGACAACTTATAGATCCTTGGTGTAGCATGGTACAAAGGAGATGAACTTAAGGGGAAGTTTTGTTTCATTAAAGGAGATGATTACATCTCAACTTCAGGGTAAGCTTTGGCTTTATGATGAAGTTCGTACACAACTTTGTTTGTTTTGGCATCATCAAATAGGGAAAGATTGTTGGGATTCTAGATTTGATGAGACAAAATAAATAAAAGAATGAAAAAAAGGACTAAAATTGTTATTAAGGAATTCTACAAGCTGGTGTAGAATTATGCAGATTCTGGAAGATCTCCTTAAGAAGATAAAGATAACAGAAGACATTCCTTAATGTTTAAAAGATTTACTTGTCTAATGTTTATCTTCCTTTGTAAGTCTTGATCTCTCCCTATAAAGAGATCATAGACACATAGTTTTGTGTGCACAAAAAATATGTAGACGTCTTATAAAGATGTGTGTGTTCTAGGCGTGAGTTCTCTAAGTAGACGCCTAGAAGTTGTGTGTAGCCCTAAGGATCTTTGATCCTTGTTAGATTGTAACCGTTCTAGAATTGATCATCTAGAATTGGGGCTTGATGGAAACGTATGGTAATAAAACCTTGTTTAAATAACATTGAATCGTGTTCATTATATTCTGCTTGTTATTTTTGTTAATCCTAGATATAAAGATCTAACCAATCTTGAGTATAAAACGATTTTAACAAGTTTTATTTAAAACATAAATTTGAAATTCAAATTTCCCCCCTAAAATGGAAGCTTCCATACCAGATAAAACATTCCCTACTAAAAGACAAAAAGGGGAGCGTCAGTCTAGGGGCGGCCCCCTAAGTGGCTAGGCGGCCCTAGATATATCTGGGACCGCCGGGACCGCCACCAGCTGATCGTTGGGGATTCCTGCCTATAAATAATGCATTATTCTTAGCAGAAAACAGACATCTTTGCACGAATTTTTTCAGTCTTCTTTATCTCTCTAAAAACTTTCTTTCTCTCACTAAATCTCTTGATCACTAACATTATTGGATCTTGTTTCAAGCGATCCAATCTCTTCTTCTCATCTCTCATCTCCTCTCTATCAAGTGCAATAGAAGAATATTCGTATTCGCCAAGAAACGAATAGTTGTAGTTTAGTAATTTCTCCTTCTTTCTTCTAAGAACCAAATCTCTATCTTGATTATCTTGTGTGGTTGTGTAAATCGGATAGTGTATAAATCGGATAGTGTAGATCTTGTGATTGTGTATTACTTGTAAAGTGGTAGATTGGTTCTAGCTAAGATTAGGACTCGACATTTAGCTTAGTGTCAGAAAATAACGTAAGCGATGTGTAAACGGTTTTCTCCGCCTAAAGGGATCTTGTTGACATAGTAAAATCTCGAGTCGGATACTCGGGGAGTGGAGTAGGGCGAAGAGAAGCTTCGTAGCTGAACCACTATAAATCTTGGCGTCTTGGTTTGATTGTTCCTTCTCTCATCTCTTTATATTATTGTGATTCTTATTTATTGTTTGATTAGTTGTAGCTAGTAGATACGTACATTGTTGGTTCATATTGTTGGTTGGTTGAACATATACTCGGATCTAACAAATTTTAGAAGTAAAATTTTAAAATGCCAATTAAGCTATAAACTATTCAACCCCCCTTTCTAGTTTCCACAATTGGTATCAGAAGCCGAGGTCACTCAAGATTTTTAAAATATACTTTATTTTAAAGATTGGAACGATCTATGGATTCCGATAAATATCTAGAAGGGCAATCCATGCAAAGACCACCACTTTTTGAAAGTGATAGTTTTATTTATTGGAAAAATAGATTCGAGACATATGTTAAATCAAAAGATCTTGATCTTTAGCATGTTATTACTAACGGTGATTTTCAACCTATTCAACAAAATCCAGTTCTGCATTCACTAAGCTTATTCTCAGGATTAAGAAGTTGGAGTCTCAAGTCAATACTGGGAAAGCAAGGAAGAGAGCAAGGGTTGTGCTTTCAAGGGATGAAGAAGATGATTCTTTCAAACAGGGGAGGATATATGAAGATCCTACCTACTTTGTTCAAGCTGATGAAGTTGTTCATGATCAAGATACTGCTGAAGAAGGACAACTAGAAGATAGTACTGCTGGTATTACAGTTAGTACTGCTCCTATAAATTTTAGTACTGCCAGAGAATCTCATAGTACTGCTGGAAGAGTTGTATATGGCAGAAGGAGTAAAGAGGCAAGGAAGCACAACCTTCAAGGTGGTGGATGACATGACGCTGCATGTGCTCTAATGAGTATGGGACGAGTGTTTAAAACTCGTCTTTGAAGACGGGGAATAAGACAATCAGGCGAGATCGACATAGAGTTCAAGATAGTTAATGATTACTCGGTTAAAGTAAATAAGATAAAGGTCATTATGAACGAGTCAACATAGCAATTATCATATCAATCCTCCTATTACATGTCCCGCCCATACAAGACTTGTAATACTTAGATTCATACATAATCCTATGTAAACAAAATTGTGACGGTTTTCGCGTAATATGATATTGTATGAAGTTATGAAAAAAAAATATTCTTAGAGACCATTGTTTAACTTACAATGTCTGAGAACGAAGTGAGACAATTGTGCAACTCACAATGTCTAAAAAAATAAAATGAGACAATTGTGCAACTCACAATGTCTAAAAAGTAAAATGAGACCATTGTGCAACTCGCAATGTCTTAAAAAATGTTCTGGTATTTATATAAATAACTCTTATATAAATAAACGTACGATAAACGCAAAAGGGTTGCAAGCATATATATTATATATATGTATGTCATGTAAGCACTTAATGTAACAAGTAATGTAAGCAAGTAAGCAAGTAGTGTGTATGCACTTTAAAAATGTTTGATGCGATGCAATATTTGTGAAAACGGTTATAGTATAGGTTAAAATATGCAACCTAGTTCTCTATAACCTGACTCTGATACCAATCTGTAACACCTCAAAAAATATGTCGCAGCGGAAATATATCCGGGGACGTTACTTCGTAATACAACAGCACAAGATACAAGAGAACGATCTCTAAATGTGTCGTTTGAAAAGTAATCTTGTTGATTTTCTTGAAATTGATATAACATTTGTCCCATAATTGCATCACAATGAAAAGCTTGAAAGCAATACAACGAGATTTGATCATTTGTATGTAAGTAGACATCCATGAATGAAATCTTGTCAATTTAGACTCTAGTGCACATCTGGTAAGCCAAGCATCTAATTCACCTGAAAAAAGCATGCTTAAAAGGGTCAACATAAAGTTGGTGAGTTCATAGATTTTTGTAAATGTAAATGTTAAACCAAAGGTTTCCAAAGTGTGTATGACTATTTCAGCCCTTATAATAGTCACGAAAATGTATGTATGAAAGTTGAACCGCAATTGTTCAAAGCATGTATGATATTTATTGTTGGGAATAAATCTTCACAAGAGTTAATACTGCCAAGGTATAACTAACAGTACTAATGGAGTTAGTACTGCCAGTACAAACTTAGTCTGCCAGAGTTAGTTAATACTGCTAGAAGAAAGATTAATACTGATAATGGTCAAAGTTGCTGACTTGGAGATAAGGATGCAAAGAGATAAATAAGGAATGTATATCTTTTATATTTTAGGAAGATTTGTATTTGAATATAATTGTAACTGATCCTAAAAGTTCAGTAGTTATCTTGTAAAGGACTCCTTGTGATGTATAAAGAATCCCTAGGTTAAGGATTCGCGGAGATGATGTTTTATGCTTATAGAGTATAGATATACATCAAGAGAAAAAACATTGTGATAGCTTCAAGGTTGTAACCCTAGTACTACAAGAGTACTCGTATTATTGTTCTAATAATATTGAAGCAGTTTTGTGTTTTATTCATTGTTCTTTGTTGGTACTGTTCCATTGATAAATACCTCTAAAAGTATCAAAGTGTAGATTCCGCATACACTTTGATATACAAACAAAGTCTCAAACCATTGTTATTTGATTCATCCAATGAACATACTCTTAACTAGGTAAAAAATCGATCAAGACGTGGGATCAACAAGTGGTATCAGAGCCTTGCTTTGAGAAACTTTGATCTAGAGTAATGAGTTGGAAATACTCAAACAAATGCTTTGGCTAAGGCTTCCATTCTCAAACTACGGGGAGTATGAGATGTGAGACAGATCAAACATATTTTTAGATCCAGATTAATAGCTCTATGGGAGGTCATAGAGAAGGGAATACTGGGTCCCTAATTACGGTAACATCACCATCGAGAAACTGGTAACAATCACAGGAACAAAGATATTACGTGCCTTCTACTTCTGAATAAAAGACGTTAAAAAGAATGATGTACTGTCAAGAAGACTACTTGCTCATGGCACTTGCCCAATGACATCAAGACTTACTTTGACCAGTATATGTAATCTCAACTCAATGTTTGCTGCAATTAAAGCTCGATTTGGAGGCAATGAAGCAACAAAGAAGACACAAAAGGCTCTATTGAAACAACAGTATGAAAACTTTAGTGCTTCAAGCTCAGAATCACTTGATTCTATATTTAACAGGCTTCAAAAGCTTGTTAGTAGATTGGCAATTCTAGGTGTGGTTACTCCTCCAAAGATCTAAATGTAAAATTTTTAAGGACTTACCTCTAAATGGGATACACATGTGGTAGTTTGGATGAACAAACGCGATTTTGATACTAATGGGTTTTGGATGATATGTAAACAATTTTAAAATTGTTTGAACAGAAGGATAAGAAATATGCATGTGGCAAGAAATAATGATAAAAACTTGGCATTTGTAACTACTTCAGGTGCAAGCAGTACTAAATATTAAATACTGTTAACCCTGAAGTTAGTACTGCTACCACAAAGGTTAATACTGCCAGTACTGAAATTTGTACTACTAGCCTTAGTGATGCCACAGTATATGCCTTTCTATCCACTCAACCAAAAGGTTTTCACAACTAGTTCCACGAAGACCTTGAGACAACTTCTGATGATGTATAGATACTGGAAAAAATTATTTTGAAGTGGAACATGGCACTACTAAAGCATGAGGGCAAGAAAGTTTTATACAGAGAACTTGGAAGGAAAATCATCATTGATGGAACAACACTGGCTGGATATTATAAATCAAAGTAGAAATGTTTCAACGCCATAAATGGGGACATTTTTGCCAGAGAATAGCAGAGGAACCTAGGAGTAAGACAACAGAAATTTTGTGAATCATGGTAGCCTCGATCAAAGACAGTAAAGATTGAAGATGCTTATGAAAAGGCAATGTATGCTATAGATGGTGCTGGATTTGATTGGAGTGATATGGCAGAGGATGAAATTCAGGCAAACATGGCTCTTATGGCATTCTCAGATTCTGAGGTAACTAATGATAAATCTTGTTCTAAATCTTATCTGAAAAACTATGAAGCTCTAAGAAAACAGTAAGATGATTTGCTGTTAAATTAGTGAGACTGTATTTAAAGCCGCTACATACAAAGAGGTTTAGCAACTTAGAAGATCAAATTGTAAATATAAGAACTGTAAGTGTCTTTTTTCTGAGAAATTTGCTCTACTTAAAAGAAGTGTAGGTCACAAAGAATATCAGATGGGATTACTTAAATTTGAACTTGAAAATGTTAAACAAGAAAAGGAGGGGTTGATGTTTTAAGATTGCAAAATTTGATCAATCTATCAGCAAAAGACTTAGAAACATGTTTGTTAGCAAGTCAGATAACTGACAAGAGCAAAAAGGGTTTTGGCTATAATGATGTCCCCTCACCTCATCCTTTGATCTGAATAGACCAACAACCTTTAGACTTAACTTTATTCAGGTCTTGAAGAATTCAAAGAACCTGAGGTAAATGAGTATGGTCCTAGGGATTCTAGTTTAAAGCCTACCATTGGTTGTGATAAAGAGTCAAATAATTCTAAGGAGAATATTGATGACTCTTTGGAACAACATCAAAAGACTGGTACTGAAACTAGCTCTTTTTAAGATCTTCACTTAAGGTAGACCAAAGATTGAAAGAAAGTTTTTTTCCATCCTGCTAATCATGAAAGGGAAAGTAAACCTAAGAAAGTTAGAGAGAATAATTGATCGCTCCAATTATTACAAGATATGGGTTGTCAGATGATAAGAAAAAAGAGGATGATGATGAGCCTAACCCTAAGGTTGAAAAGAAAACTGTTATACCCTACTGCTCACAAGAAAGGTTTGTTAAAACCTGAAAAGTCTAAAAAAGTATAGTTAGGTATGCAGAGATGTACAGGACACAAAGACCTAGGGGAAACCAAAGGAACTGGAATGGTCAAAAATCAAATCAGTTAGGATGTAACTTTGTGTTTAATAACAAGGCATGTTTTATCTGTGGAAGTTTTGATCACATTCAATACAACTGTCCTAACCAATAGAGGAAAAGAATATTAAGTGAAAATAATTACAACAAAAAGGATAATGACTACTATTTTAAAACCTCTCATTCCAGTGCACACAAACATATGGCTCCAAGAGCAGTCTTAATGAAGACTGGCATAAAATCAGTTAATACTGCAAGGCTTGTTAATACTGTTAGGTCTGTTAACACTGGTAGACCTTTTAGTACTGCTAGGTCTTTTAATACTGTTAGGCCTTCTTATACTACTCACCCCAAATCAACAATTCATTGTGCTAAACCAAGGACATATTTTCAAAATCAAGCATAATCAACTGTTCACAGGCCCTTTTACAAGATAACAGCATTAACAAAAAGGTGTTTTAATCAAAGGCTTAATTCTGGTAGGCCATTTAGATCAACTGTTAATACTGTCTGTGCAAGGGGGTTTAATGCTGTAACCCTCACATGTAGTTTTGGAGACCCTTCAAACCCAATGTTGCGCAAACTGGTTTCAAACAAATATAATTACAATGAGCAAGAGCCAGACCAAGTCAGTAATGGCTGGGTTCCCCAAAGAAAACTAATTTCATAAGTTTTATGTCAGAGCAATCACAACTAAGATAAAAAGGTTTTGTAGATAGAGGAAGCTTCAAGCACAAACTGGAAAATTTAGCCATCTTTCAGATTTCAAAGACTTTGATGGGAGGTTATGTTACTTTTGGTGGAGTAGCATTGGAGGCAGAATTTAATGCAAAGGTACATAAAACTGATAATCTTGATTTTGATGATGTATACATTTCCAAGAGTTAATAGGTCAACCTCTTTAGTGGCTCACATAAATGTGTGACAAAAAGAACTATGTTCTTTTTACTAACTCTGAATGTCTAGTCATCACCTAATTTTGAAGTTGCTTGATGAAAATCAGATACTTCTTAAATTCTAGACAGGATAACATTAAAGTTTTTGATATAAAAAAAAACATTCGTTCCTAAAGATAGTTTAACTTGTCTAGTTGCAAAGGCTACATCGAAGAATCAATGTTCTGGCATAGTAAGCTGGTCATATAAATATTTGAAGAAAAAATAAACTTGATCAAAAAAAATCTGTAAGAGACTGCCTTTAAAAAAAGATTTTTAGAATGACCAAACATGGTGTTGCATGTCTTAAAGCAAGCAACACGAGCCTCTTGTAAGACCAACTTTTAATCCTATTACTAAGCCATTGTTTATGGCTAAGCCAATATGGAGATTCTCTTTGGTCCAACTTTTGTTAGTAGTTTAAATGCATAAAAAGTACAAGCTTAGTAGTACACTGATGATTAATAGTAGATTTTTAAATGGTTTTCTTTAAACAACTAAGGATAAACAGTGAGATCCATCAAAATTTTATCAAAGAAGTAGAAAACCTAGTGGATAAGAAAGTAAAAAATCAAAGTGATATTGGACAAGAGTTTAAAAAACAAAGTGATGGATGATTTCTGTAGGGAAAAAGGTATTAAAAGAGAATATAGTGTAGCTAGGACTCCTCAGCAAAATAGTGTAGCTGAAAGGAAGAATAGGACACTCATTGAGGCTGCTAGAACAATGTTAGCTGACTCTAAGTTACCTACCACATTTTGGGCAGAAACAGTTTCTACTGTTTGCTATGTACAGAATAGGGTCTTAATAGTCAAGCCTCATAACAAGACTCCATATGAACTCTTTAGAGGTTTTAAACCAGCTATAGGCTTCATGAAACTCTTTTGATGTCATGTTAACGATTCTCAATACTAGATAATTTGGGCAAAGTTTGATGGAAAAGATGAATGAAGGTTTCTTTGTTGGATATTCCTTAAGTAGCAAAGCTTTTAGGGTATACAACACTAGAACCAGAAAAGTTCAGGAAAACTTGCATATTGGGTTCTTAGAGAATAAGCCTATGATAGAAGGAAATGGTCCAAAGTGGTTGTTTGATATTGATTCTCTAACCCAATCAATGAATTATGTACCAGTGGTTGCAGGAACTTTTTCTAATGACTTTGCAGGTATACAAGGAGTTTCTGAGTCTAGTACATCTTCTCAACAAGATCAAGATAATCAAGATTATATTGTAACTTCATATTTTGGTGATGTTTCATCAAAAATTGCTGATGATGCTCAAATAGAAGATAAAGATGAGTTACATGATGAAGATGATGCTACAGAAGAGTCTCATGATGGTAGCAATCTTCAGAATAATGGTACTGCTGATCAACAAGTTAATACTGCCAGGCAAGAAGTTAATACTGGTAGTATAGAAGTTAGTACCGCTCTCCCTGAAGTTAATACTGCTACTCCTAAAGACTTGGTAAGACCTAGTTCTGCATCTGAAGACTCACATATGGGGAACATTCCTCAATCTTATGAAGTCCCTACAACTCCTCACACAAGAATTCACAAAGATCACCCAATTGAGCATGTGATTGGTGATGTGCAGTCATCTGTTCAGACAAGAAGGATGAAAACTTCTTACTCTGAAAAAGGATTTCTTAGTGCTATCTATGAAGGGAAGTCTCATCAGGATCTTCATACATGTCTTTTTGTTTGTTTCCTCTCTCAGGAAGAACCAAAAAGAATTTCTCAAGCTCTTAGAGATCCAGCATGGGTAGAAGCAATGCAGGAGGAACTTCTTCAGTTCAAACTGCAAAAGGTCTGGATTCTTGTAGATTTACCTAAAGGCCATAGAGCAATTGGTACAAAGTGGGTATACAGAAACAAGAAAGATGAACAGGGGATAGTCATCAGAAACAAAGCAAGACTTGTTGCTCAAGGACATACACAAGAAGAAGGCATAGACTATGATGAAGTCTTTGCACCTGTGGCTAGAATAGAGGCAATAAGAATATTCCTGGCTTATGCTTCTTATATGGGTTTTATGGTCTACCAAATGGATGTCAAAAGTGCCTTCCTGTATGGTCAGATTGAAGAGGAGGTATATGTATGTCAACCTCCAGGTTTTGAAGATCATGACCATCCTAATAAAGTCTATAAGGTAGTGAAAGCACTATATGGACTCCATCAAACACCAAGAGCTTGGTATGACACTTTGGCCACTTATCTTTTGAGCAATAGATTTCAAAGAGGACAGATTGATCAAAACTTCTTCATCAAAAGACATAAGGGACATATCTTGCTTGTTCATATCTATGTAGATGACATTATTTTTTGATCTACAAAGAAGGAATTATGTGATGAGTTTGAGAAGCTTATGAAGGATAAGTTTCAAATGAGTTCTATGGGAGAACTCACCTTCTTTTTGGGATTACAGGTCCAACAGAAAAAGAATGGCATTTTTATCAGTCAAGATAAATATGTCCATGAGATTTTGAGAAAGTTCAACTACTCAGATGTGAAGTCTGCCTCTACTCCCACAGATTTGGAAAAGCCTTTGGTTCAAGATGGAGATGCTGCTGATGTTGATGAACATCTTTATAGATCTATGATAGGATCTTTGATGTACCTTACAGCATCCAGGCCAGATATCATGTTTGCAGTGTGTGCATGTGCAAGGTTTCAGGTTTCTCCAAAGACATCCCATCTCTTAGCTGTCAAAAGAATCTTTAGATACCTTAAAGGCAAACCATCTCTAGGTCTTTGGTATTCTAAGGATTCTCCATTGGAATTAGTTGCTTACACTGATAGTGACTATGCTGGAGCTACACTTGATAGGAAGTCAACCACTGGAGGTTGTCAGTTTTTGGGAAATAGGTTGATTTCTTGGCAATGCAAGAAACAAACTGTAGTTGCCACTTCTACAACTGAAGCTGAATATGTGGCTGCTGCAAGTTGCTGTGGACAGGTTCTCTGGATCCAAAACCAACTGCTGGACTATGGGTACAATTTCATGGATACTGTTATTTACATTGACAATACTAGTACTATCTGCATAATAGAAAATCCTATTCAACATTCTAAAACAAAACATATAGAGATTAGGCATCATTTTATAAGAGATTGCAATGCTAAAAAGTTGATTCAAATGGCTAAAATTGACACTCAACATAATGTAGCAGATCTTCTTACAAAAGGTTTTGATGCTGGTAGATTTCAGTACTTGGTCTTAAGTATTGGAATGCTCAATCCCTAATGGCCAAGTCTCTTGCTTATTTTTGGAAAGTTTGTTAAATGTTAGTATTGTTCAGTCTTTGTAAATTAATACTGCTAGTTATATTTAAAACTGTTTGTTAAAACTGTTACTTATAGTTAGTATTGCTAGTTATTTCTGTGTCTCATTGTTAATCCTGTTGAAAACACTTAATACTGCTAAACAAGAAAAATGGTTAGATTATGTTTTTCTTGGTTTTTAACTAACTCTTTCAGGATAAGCAATGAAGTGTGAAATTGGTTACTCAAATGATGCATTCTTTGAGGGGATAAATGTTGTTTGTTTCTCAAAGTGTTGGTTTTCACACCATACAAGAAATGGTCATCATTTCACCATGTCTCATAGACAACAAAGAATTGACTAGTCCAGAGCAAACGGCTCCTGGTAAAGACTTCTCAAATCCGTTTGATAGTTGATAGTTTACTCAAAACTATATGGTTATCAATGCACCATGTTTTTAAAATGAAGCATTGGCTAGTCCAAAGCAAACGGCTATTGGTAAAGACTAATCAAATCCGTTTATGGCTGGTAGTTTGCCAAAAACTTTACTTTGTGTGGATTGTGAGTCAAAAGAAAAAAGAGATTTGGTGAGCTTAAAAATAGAAAGAGAGATGTGTGGGAAATAAACAGAGTGAAAAGTGAGCCAAGAGAATTGAGAGATAAAATGTGAGCTTAAAAACAGAAAGAGAGATTGTGTGAAGTTATTCTATTAGTAATACAAAATTTTGGAGTTTGTACTGCTTATGGGTGGAGAAGTTAATACTGCTAGGCTTATTTTAGTACTGCTAGACCAATTTTAGTATTGCTAAATGGTCGTTAGTACTGTTTGAGTCTAACAGATTTTTCATTAATTAATAGAGCCGTTGAGATATTTCCGCCAAATTCCTATGCTATAGGTGTTTGACCAATTGGACTTTCGTGATCTTTATATATATATGTTAACTTCCATCACGATAAACTCAATTTCTTTAAATCGGTCAAACCATATCTCTACGTTTCTCTATTTAGATTGCAATTAACTTTCTCCAGCTTTCATATATTCATCCACGATCATATCCCACTCGATTACTCACACTTTCAGTTATGGCAAACTTGGAATTTTGTGACAAGCACAACATGGTCGCGTTCTTAGAAAAATCTACAGGAAGTGCAGGGTTTCATCAAATCATCGATTTCCTAAATCGAAGTCACATTTGCTATGCACTAACAAAGAAGCCAGATGTTTGTGTCTCCTTTATCAAACAATTTTGGAGGTCTGCTGAAGTTTCTACTGCTGAAAATGGAGAAGTCAAGATTACTGCTACTATTGATGGTCAATCCCTGACTATCACTAAGGGATCTTTATGAAGACATTTCAAGTTGGATGATCAGGATGGTCTTTCTTCTATTCCCAACTCAGAGATATTTGAGCAATTGGCGCTTATGGGATATCACACAGACTCAGATAAGTTAACTTTTCAAAAGGGTGATTTTTCACCTCAATTGAGGTTTCTTATTCATAATATTCTTCATTGCCTTTGCCCAAAGAAGACTGCTTGGGAGCAGTTTAGTAGTAATATTACAGCTGCTCTTATCTGCTTAGCTACCAATAGGAAGTTTAATTTCTCTAGGATGATTTTTGAGCATATGGTGTCCAATGTCTCTAGCCCCCATAAGTTTTTGATGTACCCTAGGTTCATTCAAATATGTCTAGATATGCAGAGAAACCAGCTTCAACAACACACCAGAACATATCTTGTACCCTCTCTTAGCATGAAAGTGTTTGACAATATGAAGAGGCCTATAAAGGCATTTTCAGGACAAGAAGTTGCACTTTTCCCTACTATGTTAGATGTTACTGCACCTTCCACTTTACCTTCCAGAATCACATCTTCACCTTCACCCTCACCGGAACCTTCACTTTCCCACTCACCTGAACATTCACCTGCATCTTTACCTACACCTGAACATATCACTGTTGCACCATCACAACCATCATCAACACACCCATCACCCACACAACCATTACTTGGAGCAGAACATCATCTTCTTACACCCAATGAATCACCTATCCATACTGTTCACTCACATAGAAGTGATGAGGGTAGATTGCAACTCAATGAATTGACAAATTTGGTTACTAAACTATTTGACAGGATTGGAGTATTGGAGGATGACTATAAGAAGACAAAGAAAACCTATAGTTCTGCATATACTAAGCTTGTTCTCAAGGTCAAAAAGCTAGAGTCTCAAATAAAGACTGGGAAAGCAAGGAGAAAAGCTAGGGTTGTTCTTTCAGATGATGAAGTCATTGAAGATGATTCTTCCAAACAGGGGAGGAAATTATCTGATGCAGAGGTTCAAGAAAAAGCAAGTACTGAAACTGAACTATTTATTCAAGAAGTGACTCCAACTGAAGTCATTCAAGAACAAGAAGGCAGTGAGAAATTAAGTGATGAAGTTAGTACTGCTGGTGCAAAGAAAGGTACTGCTAGTGAAGAAGTTCAAATAGTTAGTACTGCTGAGGTAAACCTTAGTACTGCTGGACAAACTGTTACTTATACAAGAAGGAGTGCAGAGAAAAGGTCAAGACAAGATAAGTGAAAAGCTATAATGATAGAATCTGAGCCAAAGAAGAAGTCTAAGACGGAGCTTTAACAAGAAAGGTTAAGTTTTGATGAAGCCATCAGACTTGAAGAGCAAATGAATGAGGAACAAAGAGCTCAGATGGCAAGAGATGAAGAGATTGCAAGACAATGAGATAAAGAGGAAAGACAAAGAGCTATGGCTGAAGCTAAGACATCTAAGAAGATAAATTGGAATTTTCCTTCAGTTATTAGGTATCATACTCAAAAGAAGAAACCAAAGACAGTTGCTCAAGCAAGGAAAAACATGATCAAATACTTGAAGAATCAGGGGAACTACAAGATTAGTGACTTCAAGGGAATGTCTTATGATGAGATTAGGCCAATATTTGAAAAGGTTTGGGATTTTAATCAACACATTAAGCATATGGAGCATGGTCCTGAAAAGAAGAAGTCTCCTAAAAAGTATCCTGAAAAGATGAAGTCTGCTGAAAAGATGGAAGAAGAAGATGTGGCTACTCAGAAGGATTTGAAAGAAGTCTCTAAAGAAACTAGAGCAAAGAGAAAGAAATCTATTCCTAGAAAAAGTACAAGGAAGAGACAAAAGATGGAGGAAGATGCTGAGAAGGAAGCACTTAAAGGATTTTTGGATGTCATACCAAGAGAAGAGGTTCCTATAGAGAGGAGATGGCAGTTCCAAGAACTATAAGATTTTGACTAAGATGCTTGAAGACTTTGATAGACAGGATGTAGAGGAATTATACAGACTAGTCAATGAAAGGTATAGTGCTTCAAGACCAGAAGGGTATGATCTGATGCTTTGGGGAGATTTACACACTTTGTTTGAGCCTGATGAAGATGATGAGATATGGAAGAATCAGCATGAATACAATGTGATAAGCCAGAGTTTGTATGATTTTTGTGGTATTTACATTTTACTGATGCAGAATGGTATGGCCATACATATGCTGACAAAGAAGAAATATCCTCTAAGTCAAGAGATGTTATCAAAAATGTTAAGTAGAAGATTGGAGGTTGATCATGAGAGTTCACAGGCTTTTAAACTTTTAAGGTTTATAAGATCTCAACTGCAGAAGTAGAAGAAATGTTTGAAAGAATCATCAGCAAAGGAAGAAGACTAGAAGATTTAATTCAAAAGAAGCTTGATGATTTGAAGGACAATCACAAGTTTAGGGGAGGATTGTTAGGAATAAATCTTCACAAGACTTAATATTGCCAAGGTATAACTAACAGTACTAATGGAGTTAGTACTGCCAGTACATACTTAGTACTGCCAGTGTTAGTTAATAATGCTAGAAGAAAGAGTTAATACTGCTGATGGTCAAAGCTGTTGACCTGGAGATAAGAATGCATGGAGATTATTACGGGATGTTTATATTTGAATTGTAACTGATCCTAAAAGATAGGCAGTTATCTTTGTAAAGGACTCCTTGTGTTCTATAAAAGGAGATCCTAGGTTTTAGATAAAAATATACTTTTAATAGACGAATTAGAGATAGATTGTAATAGCTTCAAGGTTTGTAACCCTAGTACTTCAAGAGTACTCGTATTATTATTCAAATAATATTGAAGCAGTTTGTTATTACTTCATTGTTTGTTTGTTTATTACTGTTCCATTGATAAACATCTCTAGAGTATCAAAGTGTAGATTCCGCATACACTTTGGTATACATACAAAGTCTCAACCATTGTTATTTTGGATTTATCCAAGGTAACAAACACTTTACTACGTAAAGATTAGATCAAGGCGTGGGATCAACATGCCATCATTTGGAAATGCATTTGAAACATCTTCTAAGTCAGCCATATTTGGATCAGTGGGTAGATCAGCATAAGGGAGAGTTGATTCACCAGCATTTGCACCTGTGGGAGTACTAGCAGCACTAACATATGGTGTGTAGGCAGTATTAACAAATGGCCTACCAGTATTAAGTTTGTTAATACTGGTAGCCTGAGCTGCCCTCTTTGTAGATGCACTTTTCTTATTTTCTTCTTCAAAGGCTTGCCTTGTAGCATCATCTACAGCTTGAGCAGCCATTTCTTAAGCCACCGTCCTCTCAAGATCATCTTTCAAGGCTTGTCCAGCTGCAATATCTTCTGAATCCAGTTCACCCTTGTCATTAGGAGCATTTTCAGAAGATTTTTCTTGTGCATCTTGAATAGCATCTTCTACTGGAATCCTTGGCCTATGAGGATGTAATGGAAGCAGTATGTACTCCTGAGTAGGTTCTTTGTCTTTTCCTGATGAACCTGCAACATAAGATTCTTGTGTACCTGCATCCACAGTTATTTGATTTTCTACACTAACAGGGATAAAGTTCATTTGTGAGACAGAGAAAAGGTTAAACTTAAGTTCATCTACAAAATAGACATCATCAAAGTCTAAATTAGCAGTTTTGATTTTACCTTTACCCGTTATTTTACCTCCTTTGGGATCACTTCCAAAAGCCACAAAGCCTCCATTGTAATCTTCATAATCTGAAAGATAAGCTTTGTTGCCAGTCATATGGCTAGAGCAACCACTATCCACCACTGCATGATCCTGTAAACAGATCTCTGGATTGCCCTGCATAAAAAGTAAGAGAAATCAGTATCTCTTAGGGACCCAAGTCACCACAGACTTGGATATCCCTTTTGGGTCAACATACTCAAACTTCTTGAGTATGAAAGATCCTTTTTCTTTGGACTCATGATCCATGTAATTTCCCTTAGGCCTCCAAACCCACCTTGACTTCTTAAGATCATTATTCATCTTACCCTTACCAGTATTAACTACTGCTCTTGTCCCAGCAGTAGTCATATTTTTAACCCCAGAAGTTTTAACATCTTGTTTTAAGTTTTTGGGTCTAAAAGCTGGTTTTTAAGAATTCTTTTGTCAAAAGCTGGTTTGGTAGTAAGACCTCTTGATAGTGAATATGAGCCTCTTGGACTTTACATTGTCCATTATATGGGTAAATTGGTCTAATAGCACCACCAGTTTACGCTATTTTTGGGGCAATGGTCTAACAATTACTAACAGCCTAGTAGTACAAACTGGCCTAAGCAGAACTAAACTGGCCATAGCAGTACTAACTGTGCCTAGGAAACTTAACCTATATGAACTGCTCTATTTCTCATTTGCTTAACAGAGTAATCAAAACCTTTCTGTTAGTACTCCTGATGGGACAAAAGTCTTTCTTAAATGAGGGTATTTTAATTTTTTTTTAATGATTAACCCTTTTAGTAATATCCCATACTGGTTTGCCCACCTTGGCAGTATTGACCACAATTTTTAGCTAGGTTCTTGAACTCGTTTGTCATGAAAATTACAACTTTGATCAATAGAGGGGGATGAGTACTTTTACAGACAAAGCAAGCTTTTATTTTCTTAAATCCAATTCCTTGTTTCTGAGAAGTTTGACCAATTTTATCAACTCTAGTTTTAACTGTTTGAGTCTCGTTAGTCTTAACAGGACTAACTGTTTGCACTTCAGACACATCATCCTCATCATCTGAGTCCCAATCCTCAATGATCACTTTATCTTTGTTAACTAATTCATAGATTGTCTTAGGTTTTTAAGTATTTGTTTCATTTGTTTTACCTACAGTCTTACTTGTTTTAGTATTAAGATCAGTTGTTTTTGACTCAGTTATTTTCTTCCTAATGGCATATTTATCTAAACCTGCAAATGATATGTCAGCTCTTGGGGTTAGGAAGTTCCTTGTTATAGGAGGGGGAACAGCATGATACCCATCTGCTTTGGAAAACCTATCATTAGCTGGTGTAGACTCTTCATCACTAGATCTGACATTAAAAACACTCAAACTAATCTCACTATCACTTTCACAATTGTTACTCATTTCATTCAATTATGTGCCATATCCTAAACCAGTTTTATCTCTGGCACTCATTTGACTGTTAAGTAATTCATTAAAATTCTTGGACGATTCTTCTCATTTTTCTATCTTTAATTTTAACTCATCTCTTTCCTTAACAACTTTCTCTAATTCCAGGTTATGGTTGTTAATTTTTATTTCTCTGCATTTAAGCTCATAGTTTTGAAAACTCATATTTTTTAACCCTAAGCCAATTCATTCTTTCATATACATGTATACTAGACTAGATTCTAGAGACTCTAAGGCTAATTCATAACCCTGAATTTCTAGTCTGGCTCTACTATGTTTTTCTCTTTCACTATCATAATTCTTTTTAAGAGTTTTAAAAGATTAAAGACATTGTTTAGAACCATTTTGTACCTCATTATTAGAAGAACTTGATGAGCTTGAAGAGGAGATTGCCATTAAAGCATAGTTGACTGGTTTTACTTCAAAATCATTACTCTAATCATATCCTCCTAGACCATCTTGAGCCACCAGTGCTTGTGATGAAGATTCATTTATTGGTGCATTGCTCCTGCCATTCTCACCATAAAATCTTCTCCTTTGATTCCTTCCAGATCTGTATTCCTTAGAAAAGTGCCCTTTTCTGTGATAGTTGTAGCACTCAATTCTTGACTTATCAAGAGAAACAAGTTGTTTTTATTTAAAATCCAAGTTCCTTCCTGTCTTCTGAATGAATTTCTTCACTCTGACAGTCAACATAGCCACCTGCCATCTAAGATCCAATTCTTCTAAGTCATCTTCATCAATCTGCTAAAAATCCTCATTTTCAAGTTGAGGACTGGTTGTTGGTTGTGCAAAGAAAGAGCACGCTACATCATGAGCACATGGGGTAGTTGAAACTTGACTAATTCCTCCAGCAGTACTAACCCCAAAATCTCCACTGGCAGTACTAACTTCATTAGTACTGCTAGTGTTCTCAGAGGAAAGAAATGCCAAGTTCTGAGAAGTAGAAGTGGAACTTGAAGACCTTTTCATCTCATCTTCATAGACCCTAAGGTTGTTGTAGAGGTCATCAATATCAATCTCATCAATGTCTGGCTTATTTCTCATGATTAAAGCAATTTGACTCCATGAAGGAGGAAGACTTCTTAGGAACTTCTGGTTGATATCTTCCTTTGATATTGGAGCACCATGAACCTCCAATTGACTTATGAGTTTTTGGAACCTATCATAAGCCTTGTCCAGACTTTCATTTGATGCAGTAGTAAAGTTTTCAAACTGATGTTTTAGAACATTCTTCTGCATCTTTTTGGATTCTTCATTTCCTCCAAACCTTGATTTGATTGCCTCCCAGAGAGATTTAGCATCTGGAACATTATGAAACTTAAGGAGATATTCATTAGGTATTGCTAAAAGTAAGATGCTCTTAACTCTTTCCTGATTCCTTTTGGCAGCCAGTTGTTTTGCAGTTTTAGGAACAAGAGGAGTAGAAGGACCAGATTGATCTTTTGTTGGTGCAGGTTCTTCTTGGAGATCTCCATTGACAATTATGTCCCATAAGTTATGATCTGTATGACAGATATATTGATGCATTCTCATGCTCCAAATATCATATTCTCCCTTCTTAATGATAGAGATTTTCATTGCTGTGATATTGGTGGAGGAGTGTCTTATTATGCCATCTTACTGGTTTGAGTGTAGATCTGTTTCAAATAATAGAGTTCTTCTTATTCAGAGTTTCCACACAAGCTCTGATACCACTTATTGGATCCCTTACAGAATAGATCTTTAACCTTTAGCTTGTAAAGGGTTTGTTACTCTAGATAAATCTAAAGCAACAATGGTGAAATAATGACTAAACACTATTGATTATAAGGAATCTAATCAATAATGCTAAGAAGAACAATAATAGGAAAACACAAGAGATGTTATTAAACTCACACTTTTATATAATAACTTGAATCTGACTAGGTTATAGATTACAAAGACTATGATTGCTAGGATAATCTCTATATCTACTAACTATGCCTAGGGTTCCTTTTATAGACTAAGGAAACCCTAATGGGCTTTACAAAACGCGTACAAAGATCATGCATATCCTTTCCTAAGATATCTCATGCATATCTCATAAACATATGGCTATAACTAATTTTTGATCACTAACGGTTACTAACTAAATTTTCATTTGATCAGTACTAACATTTTGTACTGTCAGTACAAATTACAACTAGCGGTACTAACTAATATAACTAACGATACTAAGTCAGGAATGCATAATTCCCAACATTTACTGTTTGGATTTTGGTTTTATTTTAAATGTTCTTAAAGCTTTAATAGGTTAAGCTCTTTTCTATAGATTAATTCTATTAACTTGGTTACGAAGGAAGATTGTTTATCAACATATTTGAAAGTTGAGAAGTGGAATTATTTGGTGTTTTATTCGTGTTTGTATTTTTTATACTTTTAGCAGGAGGGGTAACTTGTTTGTGTTTTCAAGTGTTGTGATTGAAGAACTTGTCAAAATCTAGCATGGCTGTGTGATCTACAAACTTTCTGCGTGCTCTATGCCTCACCATTTGCTATACACTTTGGTTATGTGTCTCATAGAAGATGAGGATTTTTATCAAGACAGATCACGATAGTTCTACTTATATTTTACAGATATATTTATAAGTTTGACGTAACATGGATAGTTCAAAGATATAAGACACACGTTTTGGGTTGATATACTTCAGACATCAAGTTCGTTATACTTAGTTTTATTTCATCAAGTAATCACTTACAAAAAAGCCTACAGAATTGATGATTCAGAGTATGGTTAACATATGGGTTTCAGGGGAAGCTTATTATCAAAAATGTTTAACCATCCAGGATATGTTCATTCACCACTTAAGGTGAAAGGTTTCATTACTACTGCTAGTTGTTTATTACTACTACAAGTTTAAGTTTTTACTGCTTAAATTCATTATTCTTATTATGCATCATGGAGGGTAATTTAAGTCATTAGAAGGCTGGATTGGTAGTATGATATATGGTTTTAGTTGTATAGATTCATGTTTCTTATTCTTTACAAGTACCCCTATTGGATTTGACAAAATGGGATAAGAAGATTACAGAGATAAGATTTGACAGGCTTATGTATGTCGTGGTGGCCTTAGCAAGGTTATAAAGGCAAATCTAAATTTAAAAGGGGAAGTTTGTTTCATTCAAAGGCAGATACAATGATCTCAACTTCAGGGGGAAGCTTTGATTATCATCAGGCTATTATGATGAAGTTAATATCAAGAATACAAGTTTGTTTTGTCATCATCGAATAGAGGGAAAGGATTGTTGTGAATTATAGATTTGATGAGACAAAGAAACATGTAATGAAACAAAGGAATCAAAATTGTCATTAAAGATTTCTATTGAGATTGATGCTAGGAGAATATTAAGATTCTGGAAGTCTCTATTAAGAAGATAGAAGATAACAGAAGATCAAGTTAAATGTTTAAAAGATTTAATGTTTATCCCTTTGTAAAACCTAATATCTCTAGTAAATAAAGAGATCATTAGGCGTGTTATTTGAAATACACAGAAAAGAAAAACGTGTGTGTATCTCAAGATGTAGACGTCTAGTTTATGTGGTGTAGCCTTAAGGATCTTTGATTCCTGTTACAGCGTGGGTAAAACAAGATTCCTATACTTGATCATAAGATTTAAGGCTTGTGAGAAACGTATGGCAAGACTATTAAAAGATAGAAGAAATATTTAGAAGTGAGAAGGAACATCCAAAATAGAAAGACTATTAGAAGTGAGACAACTATCAGAAGTGAGAAGACTATTAGAAGTTAAAAAAGATGCTTACAAGTGAGGACCAAGAAGTGAGAGGATTTGTGAGTATGGCGATTGTAAGGATTGTGTTTGAGAATGAGACACATTTCATGATGAAATTCACTTGACTATAGAAAATATAAGCAACGATGCTTACGAGAGTTGAAATATGAGAATGACCAATTGATCTATATAGAGATATTGGGTATAGGTTTGGGTGTATAGTAGACGTCAGCTCGTAGCAAAAGAGAGGAAGTGTTAGGTTATGAAAAATAAAATGAATGGTATTACAAGCTACTGCCGGCGGTCCCAGATATATCTAGGACGCCAGAATAGGTATGGGGGCCGCCAGACCGCCAACAGGAGAAGAGTTAAGGACTTGACGAATTTTGTGAGAGAAGTGACATTTTAATTTGCATTTCGTCAATTAAAAATGCTTAAAATACTTTGGACGAAGTAATTAAGTTGTCACGACACAGAATGGAACACGGACTAGAAGAAAAGAAGAGAACGATTTACGAAATGTGTCCCATCATTCCTAAACCTAGACGAAGATAATTTAACAATTCGTGCTTGAGGGGTAAAGAAAGAATGTCGGCGATGTTATCTTCAGACGCAACCTTTTCGATAGAGATGTTTCCTTTTGGACATTGTCCTGAAGGAAATGGTGACATATCTTTGGTGTGTTTCGTAAACGAAAATAATAATAATAATAATAATAAAGAAGAAGAAGAAAACAAATGAAGATAGAGACGACGAGCTTGACAATGTCAAGACGGATGGTTGTTAGTGTACTATAAACTATACTCAAAAAGTTATGTAGCTCTTCCTGAGCATTGCGAATGTTCAATGAACAATCACACGACGAGGTATACGGTTGTCTTAAAGGTGGTAGCGGAAATAGTGGAGGAAAGAGATTTGCCATCTCTATGATTGAAGAGACGTGGTTGAGTGAGAAAGAAAAGGTGTGATCGAAAGACAAAGAGTGTTTTCGTCGAAGAGAGATAATGTTTTCGTCAAATAAAAAAAATGTTTTCATCGGAGAGAAAGGATGTTTTCGATGAAGACAAAAAATGTTTCATCGAAGAGAAAGAATGTTTTCGTCTAAGAGAAAAGAATGTTTTTGTCGAAGAGAACGAATGTTTCTTCGAAGAGAAAGAATGTTTCGTTAAAGAGAAAGAATGTTTTCGTCATAGAGAAAAGAATGTTTTCGTCGAAGAGAAAAGGAGTTGTTGTTGAAAAGAAAAGGAGAGCATTTTAACTAATGTTGTTAAAAGGCTTGCATAGGGATTTTCGGATATGACCTTTAACGTTTGCGATTACAAGTTAAAGATACTTGAATATCTCGGATGAAATATTTAAGTTGTTAAACCTACTTGGAAGGGTATTAGATTTGCATCTAACTTTTCCGCGACGAAGAGTGGATTATTTGGAAGAAAGGGAGATGGTGATTAAAGAAATGTGTGAAGGAAAACTTTAGAAGATTTAAGACCATTTTATGACTCGTTTGAAAATTTAGATTAGTGACCTGGACACGAAGAAAGATATTTTAGTGTGAGAAAATATATACATAGATGTATAAGACATATAGATATAAGCATGCAAGTTTATCTAAGCATGCATCAACACAATAATCAACAAGATTAATGTGTAAGACTGTATGACATCTAAACCTTATTTATCATACATCAACCTAACATAGTGTAGGTGCACAATTAACATGTAAGTTATGTAAGATGACGCAAACAAAACATGATAATTTTAAATGTAATCATCATGTAAAACATGTTAGCATTTAGCATTTAGGAGCATGTGTTATTTAGATAAACTAAGAGATATTTTATCTAAATTGCTAGAAAAAGGCAAACGCTTTTACAACAAACATGCATTCAATAGCTAAGCAAATAAACATTGAGCATTAAGATAAACATGAAAGCATATAATTGCATTACGTGGGAGCACGTTATCATCTTGAACCTTCAAAGCACATATGTGAAATGCAAGTAGTCTAGATTGACTAAGGAGAAACCTAATTTCTACTTGCTTAGTGTGCACTCCTAATGAAATACAAAGTCTATCGATGTAGACTATCATTAGGCATATTTAGGAAGAGGCATTTAATCAAATTAGAGAATGAATATGAGACTATCACTAGTGGTGCTCAATTCAGGCTAAACACGACCATTTTTACGGGTTATACCACGAACCCAACTTCACTCTTGGAAGCAATTCAACCGTTAGGTCAAATTGAATTTCTAGTGCAATAGATTCTCCAGTAGTCATTCTCATGTTAGACAAAATAGAATTCCTATATTTGCCTAATGAAGTGTAGCAAAGATAAAATTTGTATTATCTTATCATAAATGGCCTAACATGACTCAACTAACATGCTTTAATTCTGGTTCGCATAATCCTAATTAAAATGTGTGGAATTCTAAGGTTAAATGATAGAGCAAACAAGTTGTTGTAGGTTTAAGAGAGAATGAGTCATCTAGAACATAGGAGTATGCTTAAGAGTGACAATGTGTAATGCTCTATAATGAGAGTGTTCAAAGAATGCACCTTTGCATGTCTTTTATGAAAGAAATCCAATTAAGGTTATTTACCTCAATAGATCTTGTGAATGTTTCTTTGTATAATTATGATGATGATTTACTAAAGGTTAGTTACATGTATGTTGAACCTTTAAGCAAGAGATTCATAAGAGGAAGATGTTTTAAAATCTAATGCAATAGGGCGAATTTACCTAAACCGAAGATGAATCTAAGAAGAAGGATCCATCGATCCGTGGAGGTGCCAAATTTAGGCAAGGATCATTTTCCTACTATTTGGGAGATGGTGTTGAAATTAGGTTATTAAGAGAAACTTATATAAGTTATAAGGGTTCTCGGTTTGAGTTTTCAGAAATGACATCCAAGTCTTGCTTATCAAGTTGGAGTACTTATGAGTTTCCCGATGGAAATTCATAAGTCGTCAATCCTACTTAGAGTGTGTTAAGTTTAGCATGTATAATTTGACCATAGCTAATAACACAACATTTGAACACTTTAGACTCAATGAGACATCTTCATTGCAAGTGTGAATTGCAATTCGATGACTAATCTTGTTGTCTTACAATCGACTTCGTGATTTCATGTAATAACCGAGGATGGTTAAACATGTAGACATGGAAAAATATCTATGGTCATTTGATTGATATTTCTGTGATCTAGATAAATCCTAGTCTCGATTTCATGTTCATATTCTAATTTTGTAATTAGATTGAATGATGAGATTGATTATCGTTTGAATAATAATCATCTTCATATTCAAAATCCTCTTACGATCACCTATTGAAAGAAAGCACAAAAATGGTTTGTGGAATATGTTCAATTATTCCTAGTCCTAACTTTAGATGGTTAAAGGGTTCTCATTTAGTGAAGAAGAAATATCATGCTTATTTGGTAAAGTAAGAGAAAGTTTTGATGAGAAGATAATTTGAGTTTTGAGTTGTGCTTTTGAATTGTTTGCGAAAAGTTACAGAAGATAATTTGAGTTTTGAGTTGTGCTTTTGAATTGTTTGAGCAAAGTTACATATGTTGTGCATTTGCTCATGTTTGGCTTTTCGGAGATGACGACTTTACCAATTGCATTGCAAGGTAAATTACTTGAATATTTTGGACAAAACATTCAAGTCGTCAATCCTACTTCATTGTGTATTTTATGCATATATTTGCCAAATATTTGGAACACAACTATTGGACAAGTAGACTCAATATGACATCATCTACACAAGTGTGAGTTATGATCCGATGCATATTCTTATCGTCTTGGAAAGGGATGTCGTTATTTTCATATCAATCGAGTGTGATTGAGTATGTAGGTTTAAGATAATATCTCTTGTTATATTTTGATATAATCTTAAAGCTAGACAAATAAGAATCCGATTTCTTGTCCATACTCGAAAACTTGTCAATTAGATTCGATAATAATATCAATCATAATTTGAATAATGAATCGATATATATTCGAAATCTTTCTTGACCCTCACGAACACTCCTTTTTTTAAAAGAAAACAAATAAAGATTTTCATAGTGTGTTCCATTAATCCTAAGACTAGTTGTAAGGTGAGGTTGATGAATAATGACAAGTTAATTTCTTACTTCAAGATTGTCATATATTTTGCTTGTGCGGAATACTATTTGTTGATATGTATAGTATGCATAGTTTTTGACATTTTATGAGTATATAAATGATTTTCCTAACCATTTTTATACAACACACATCTTTTGTAAAATATTATACGTTTATAAAAAGAATATAATTATGTGTGTGTGTTAGAACAATGCAAGCACAAGCAAAGTTTAAAAATACATTTTCTTTTACTTAATTACCAATGTATTAATACAATCTTTTAAATTGTTTAACCAACCCAAGGTCAAACAACACAAGATGATGAAAAGATTTAGACATTTTGTTGGAAGAGAGTTAATGTGTTAGAAAATTTTTAGTGAAGTTTTAACATATGATCTTAGAACATTATTTTTCCACACACTTGACAAACTATTGAACTCTCAATCCTAAATAGGTTACTACACTCAAAATAATCTACAAGATGTTTATGTAACACTTATAAATATAGTGATATATGCCTATATGCAATGCACAAACAATTTTGCAACTTAACGCAAGAAATCTAGCGTAATTCCTATTAGGCATAATCCAGAAAACTAGTAACATACAAATAGCATACATGACACATTTGATTAGATATATAATTAGCTCAATTACAAATAACAATGATTACTTATTAATATCTATTAACCAAGTTGAAAATAAAATAAACACACATAATCATTTGCATACATATAAGGATATTCGTCGTTGTTTTGTTTATTAAATATAACGATGTATACTTAGCTTGATTTGATTTGAAAATAAAATAGTTTCTCCAAAGATTAATTAAGATCAATATTTTGAAAGGAAAAATACACTATTTTTCAAAGATATATCAATTGAAAATGCCCGACTCAAAGGAAAATGTAAAATACAAGTTTTACGTTAAAACAAATTTTAAAGTTTTGACCATTATGTAGTATTTTGCATTTCTGACTTATTTAAGTTTAGAATAAAGGCTTGGAAGTATTTTTAAATGAAAGTAGACTCAATTATCTTCGAAATGGCGGGTGACACGACTTCTACGAACTTACGGTTGATTTTATATGATTTTTTGAAGTTTTCTAAAATATGCTGAAACAGACAGACGGCCCTCATAAAGGTGACGGCCCCAGATATATTTGGGGCCCGTCCTAACATTTATGGGACTGCCACCAGAGATCCCAAAACACGTTTTTTGTTCAAAATCATTTTGTGACTTAACTGTAGAACATAGGACTTTAAAAAGTTATTCCATTACATAAATTTCGTGTTTTAGACATCATTTCTATTCTTACGACTTAGACAAACATAAGTTGGAACTTTCAAGTTCTTTTGAGAAAATTTTCCTTCAACCTAGTATACAAAGTATATTAAATAATAAAACTAGTACGAATCAAACAACAAAACACTTTTCATATTTAATTCCCCTTCATGGGTAATTTGATACATGGATCGTACTCTATTTTAAAAACCATTTGTTTTGAAAACTAGAGCGACGTGGCTCCTGATACCTATTGTAGAAACCGTAGATGGGGGTGAATACGTTTCCAATTAAAAACTTTAAATCTTTTGTATCAAATACCCGATCAATGGTGACACAATATGAAGAGTGTTAATACTAGTTCTACAATAACTATACATATGGTAGTAAAACATATTCAATGACATAACCATAAACATAATATCCATGACACAAATATAAACACAACAATATAAACTACTAGTCACACAATCATCTATATCATGCATGTATATAAAGTGGTAAATGCAAATATAAGCGTAAAGAGATAAGTAAAAGGAAATGCAAACCGGACACGATGATTTATATTGGTTCGGTCACGAAGCTCCTCTTCACCCTACTCCACTCCCTAAGTACCCAACTCGAGAGTTACTTCACTAGTCAACAAGATCCCTTCTTGGCGGAGAAAACCATACAAGTTGCTTACATTATTTTTCGACACTAAGCTCGATGTCAAGTTCTTCTTCGGGTACAACCAAACCCGTTATGTTTTATGGCCCAACATAACAAACCTTGTGTTTTAAGGCCTAAACACATAAACCTCGTCGCTTACAATATTTTCCGACACTAAGCTAAATGTCGAGTCTTAATCTTAGCTAGAATCAATCTACCACCCATACTTGTATTTTGAGGACCGAAATACTAACCGACACACCATCAACACTTCCGGATTTATACACTATCTGGATCTACACAACTACACAAGAATGAAAGATATGGACTCGATCTATATGTAACAAATGTTACAAATGAACTAAACTAGACTACATAACTTCGTATCTGGACGATGACAAAAGTTCTTCTCTTGCACTTAAGGGAAGAAGGAAAGGATAGAAGATTGGATCACATTTAAACAAGATTAAACAAGTTAAATAATCAAAGATTTAAAGAGATTTAGTGAGATCTAGAGAGAGAAAGAACTGAAAGAAATTCGTGCAAAAGGGTTATGAAAATAGTTAGAGGTGACCTACTATTAATAAGAGCTGAAAAACTGCCTTAGGATGCTTGAAAAATTGCTGTCATGAAACGCGCGGTCCAGATTATTAGGCGGGCCGTGGTATAAAGGGGGCTGCCGGCCTATTTAAGGGACCGCCATGACAGACACTCCTGTTTTTGTCTTTTTGTGTAGACAAACTTGTCTGGTGAAAGAGTTTTGTCATGTTCTTTGGGAGGAAAAGAACCAGGATTTGAATTTTTGAAATAATTACCAATAAAAAATTTCTTTATTAATTTAAAAAAATCATTTGTCTAGTTATATTTTTGAAAAAATTATTTGGCTTATTTTTATAAAAATGTTAAGTTTAAGACAAAAACTTAATTTCTTTGTTCATTCCTTCAAGTTTTATGCTGGTTGTACATAACTGATGTGATTTACGTCGGGTGGTAAATCAATGTCCGTCTTGATGCATAACCTTGAGACTGTCCGTGGATGTTGATGCATGTAGGGCATTGTTTATTTGTTGTAAACAGTAAATTCCAAAACAAAATATCGGTTGTTTTGATCATCCTACAAGTTTAATGCTTATTTGTACATACCTTATGTGATTTACGTCGGGTGTAAACATAAAGAGATCATATAGATTATATATGTTTGTACAAGTCACATGTTTGTCATCACCAAAACATAAAGAGATCGTATAGATTAAATATCGTAATATTTGCACTAACAGTTTCTCTGTGGACTTTGTGTTGAACTGAAATTTCGCAAACTAGAGACAAATGGTGCTCTTTCAGAAAGTATCGACAACTTCAATAGGAATATATGCGATCTTGAGAATTGTTCGTTCCGTGATCATCTTTCAGGTAGTCATTTGCTTCTAGCGTATACATATTTCATTTATGAATCCAGTCTAAGTTGAGTTGATGATAAATTTGAAATACAAACTTCTTTAATACGACCAACAAGTTTTTTATATCGATGATATAAAAGAAAATTAATTTTAAGTTCTGACTTAGGCTTTTATAATACGTATGTATGGAAATAATCCAAAAACCATCTAAACATGCCAACGATAAATTATAAATTATATATTTTAATTACATTATTAATGTATGGGTAGTGATTAATATTAAAACGATACGGGAGATACCATAAAGTCACTTTATTCTCGAATCAAACTTAGTATTACTCCTATATTAATTTGTTATAAATCCTCGTTAGACCAGATCCAAAAATAAAGGGATCTCAACCATGGGTAGCCGCCGCCGTCATGGGTCACCGATCTAATAATTATTCAGAAAGCAAAATGAACGATCATCTCGATAATAATCGTCGTCAAGAGCAACGTAACAAAGGTATTCTCAACAAATCCCATCCTAATTTTCGTGAGGAACATAAGTCGTTTTCATCAATCTTTGTTTCTAATATCCCATGGAATGCGTCGTCGGTCCAAGATATTTGGAAATTATTTGTAACAAAATGGGGTGTGGTGATTCGATGTTTATATAGCTGCAAGAGAATCCTAAAATCGGGTCATCGATTTGAGTTTTGTCGTTTTTTAATCGTTAATGATATCAATCGTTCAGTTTCCAATCTAAAGAACGGATGGATGGGTGGTTTTCATTTATTTGCCGTGTGGGCGAAGTTTGATCAGAACTTATAAATAGGGACCTGGTGGAACATTCTGGGGACGGCAATACCCAGTGTAAGGTTCGAACTCTCAATCTACCACCGGTAGTTTGTATCAAACGAAAATGTTTTTTTTCAGTCTTTTAATACGTTATGCTTAAAGCGGTTCCTGGGCAACAAAATCATGTGGACATGTCGGCAATATACGGTAAAGTAATGCTGGAGCAGAATATGTGGGAGGTGTCGGATTGTAAAAGGTATATAAGGAAGCGGGGTAATGAAGCGGTGATGTCTATTCGGGTAGACATTGTATTGATTTGGATGGTATGGGAGCGTAGTAATTCTTGCCTAAAGTTAAAGATTTAAGTGTCATTTCAGAGCTTCTAAAACACTATGTTTCTTCTGTGGGATTCGATTATGTTGGTCTTGATTTGTTGGGGGACGTTGGGTTTGGTTGGAATTCGAACTCTATGGATAAAGTGGAAAGCGTCAAGACTTCTAAGGCAGGTTTTAAAAGAGATATTTTTAGAGCTTCAAAGATGTTTCTCACGATTATTATTTCCAGAATACAAAGATGTGTTTGGATAGACCTGGTGGTCTGCCATTGGCATCATGGGGCCTCCAGAGGTTTATAAGAAGTTGGCGTGGTCGGCGTAGGGAAGCAGGTTTGTTTACGGATTCTGGTATGTGATGGTCACCCATGTTCATGGGAAGGTTTGTTGTCCTTACAGAGTCCTTTACATAAGTGTGTGTGATAGAGTTCCTTTATAGTTTATATAGTAATCGGACTTATCGTATTATCGCTTACTGTGTTTGCATATTGGGCGCCGCAATATTGAATCGTTGGAGGTCAAGTCAGAGGTCTAATCCTTGGAATGGAAGAATGGCAGAGGGTGTCCTAGTTTAGATGAAGTTTGAAAATGAGGAGCATTTGGATGTCGATAGTTGTGATTCAGATTCACTAAGTATGTTAACTAAATGATTCGGTGTCGCCTTTCTAGTCGGGTTTTGCGAGCGAGGAGGGATGTTCGTGTGGTGGTGAAGTGTTCTTGTGGACTCCTTTTGAAGAAGGCGAGATTCGTGAGATGATTCTGTCTTGATAATGATGGGGTGTATTATAGGATTGCATGGAAAAGAATTTGGCAAGATGATTCTGGTGAGATTCTTGGAGTTCATTCTCAGGGGTGATTGTGGTAATGATTACCACTTGATGACAATGAGGAGTTACGCCAAGTTATTGCTCCTGAAAAAGGACTCATCATTGGCGCCTCATCTACACACACGGGGTAATGATTTAAATACTTGCTGTTGAGTCTGGGTTCATCGTGGATTGATTATATTGGTCCTTAACTAGTGACGAGATAGATTCTTGATAAACGATGGAGCTATAGAGACCCAATGGGGAAATATACCGGGTTGTTCTCTTCGCGCAAACTTACGTACGTGGATAGATTTTTTTCTAGCGTCTTCAGATTTGGAGTAGTTTTATGGCAACGTTAAAGAAGCTATTCTTATTAATAATGCCCCTCTTTCGGAGAAGAAAAAACAAAGGATGCTGGTTAGATCACTTTTTGGTATGATGCCTCGGGTGTTCGGTTTCGTTCATGGGAGTTAATTCAGTTGGCGCCATGGTGGGATCTTTCTTATTCTAATAGCCTTTGGTTGTTTTGCGAGTTCGTTTCGTTAGAGTTTTTCTGTTCCTTTTCGTTCTTTGTTTGTTGGATCGTTTTTGCGTGTATTTCGTCTGCTAGTTTCTTTCTAGCCCTTTTTTAATAAAATTCCATTTGCCGTTCAAAAAAAAAAGATTATTCATGTGAGTATCAGTTCTGATGTTTTGTTTCTAATTAGCAAAGGCATAACAAATGAACGTCTTATTGAATATATTCCTAGTTTCTTATTGTAATACTGTTGTGGTATAAAAAAACATCCTACAGGGAGGTATGTCTTTGTGGTCTAACTTGTAACTCTGTGTCTTGCATTTAATTATTATTAGTATCATACGACTGTCTTTGTGTCTTACAAAATACCTTAACCCCGTCAAAGCAACAGAGCTTGCTTTATCAAGCTTACATGTATACTATATCTTACTATATCTTTATTGTGGATATTTGTCTAGAAAATACTATAGGGATGTATACAATACGGGTTTTTTGTTGTTTCTGAGGTTAATTTTGAGTATATACTAGATCATTTTTGAGAATTACACCCATGGTATTAATTAATTAATATAAAAAGATTGATGGTTAATGTCCTAGGAGTTGGACTTAATGTAGTTTTGATTGTTTTTGTTAACAGGGGTGGTATAAAGAAGAATCTTTTGGAGAACTGGTGTTGTGGACGGACTGACTGTTGGAGCTAAATGGTTCCATCAACGGAAGCTTGTTGTGCAGAAACACGTACCCTCATCCAAGTAAGCACTATTTTATTACCTTCAAGCTGATAATGATTGGTATTTATAATCTTCTATTACATAGTACTCACACAAAATACACTCTGAGTGTCGCTCAGTGTTACCTTATATCAGCATTTAGACTCATGTTCACCTCACTCGATTGTTGATGATATTTGCACTTTTGGTTTGAAGATACTCGTTACATTGAGTTTCTAAAATTTTCTCAAAGAGAAGTAAATTTACGGAATTCTTATCAGCGGTAGTTAACAGTGAACATGTCTTACTTACAGAGTTGCGGACCATGGTGTAACACCCCCAAAATGGGTCGCAGCGGAAAGTGTGTTCCGGGAGCGTTACTTCATAATATCATTGCACAAGATATGAGAGAACGACCTCTAAATGAGTCGTTTGAAAAGTAATCTCGTTGATTTTCTTAAAATTGAACTTGATATATCATTGGTCCCCAAAATTTGCATCACAATGAAAAGCATGAAATAATACAACGAGATTTGATTTGTAGAAATCCATGAATGTATTCTTGAAAAGTCTAGACTCCAATGCACGTCAGATAAGCCAAGCATCTAATTCACCTGAGAAATACATGCTTAAAAATATCAACATAAAGATGGTGAGTTTATAAGTTTGTTTAAGTATAAATGTTGAATCAAAGATTTGCAAAGTGTGTATGACCATTTTAACCCTTATAATAGTCACAAAAATGTATGTATGAAAGTTGGACCGCAATTGTTCAAAGTATGTATGATAATTGTAAATATCACGAAATGTTTCAAGTATGTGTTGCCACTTTATTCAAGGCACAGTGAATGTTCAAGTATGAAAAAGGAATGATTACGATTACTCTAAGTTCATGAAACTAAGGCTAAGACTTGTATGCCACTTTATTCAAGGCACCGTAAATTTTTCAGTTCATGTAAAATTGTCGTTCTTTGCTCGACTTGGATGTATATAAGTTCATTTTGGCTCTGGTAATATCGACAACGTGATAGCTAATCACCGAACGGGGTTGTCACACACGAATAGTTCTAATCTTTTATTAACATTCGTGTTACTCAAACTGGTAGTTAACAGATTCAATCCGTCTTAAGCTAATCCGTAATCATTTTTGAATCGGCGCAAGTATGTATTTGCGTTCATAAATGAAATCAAGTTAAAAAAAAAAAAAAAAAAAATTTTTGGTATTCATCTGTGAGATATGTAAATGAGTATGAAAATCAATTTGTAAACGAGTTGTAAATGAACATGTAACGAGTTTGAATAAACCATGTAAATGAATTTGTAAACAAGCATGTTCTCACCCTAAAAATATAAAACAAGTAAAACATGTGGCTATAAACACACCTTAGTTAATGAACTTTGATTATACAAATCAAATGAGTGAAACGTCACGGATAGTCCGAATGCAACCTAATTAATTATAGGTCGTATGAGTTTAATTTATAAAATTAAACAATATAAACTTGTACTTTGAAAAATGATTGTCCATGTATTTGTATTTGTAAAAATAGTATACTTGTCAAACAATTTATTAATTGCTAAAAACACTTGATTTATTATTTATATACTTACATTATATAAATAATTTAATTGTTTGATAAAATAATATTTATAAAGTTAAAAACATTTATAAATATCACTTTAGTAAAAACATCGTATCTTTCTCGTATTAAGAAGATCTATCAAAATATTATATTTATAATATTTTAGCTGCCGATGAACAATTACTTTTACTGTTTCTATAAAATTATATAAAACTACTTTTATATAATTAATTGTTGTAACCTTGTAAAAATCATAACTCATTCGTTATAGCCTTGTTTTTCGAGTTCTTTATAGTTTTGGAGAGCTCATGATATCTACTTTCTCAGAAAATAACAGATAATTTTTATCAGGTTCATACTGTTTCAGTTTTTATAAAATTACTTTTATAAAAACACTTTTCATCGTAAACTGGCAAAATTCATATTTCCTTCATTATAATTCGGATTTTTGAGTTCTTTATAGATTTAGAAAACTCATGATATCTAATTTTTCAAAAAAATATCAAATAATTTTTATCAGGTTCGTACTATTTCTGTTTTTATAAAATTACTTTTATAAAAACACTTTTCATCATAAACTTACAAAATTCATATCTCCTTCGTTATAATTTGGATTTTTGAGTTCTTTATAGATTTAGAAAGCTCATAAAAAGTACTATTTTAATAAAATATAAAATAAATATTATTTGTGTCGAATTAAAACAATATGTTTTTAGGATTTTATATAAAAGTTTATAAACTTGTTTTTATAAGTTTTTAACTTAACTAATTTGCTACAAGTCTTCTAATTTAATTAACTACACATATTGTATATAGATTAAGTTTTTGAGTTTGTGTCCATCATGTATAGTCCAAGTTTATCCAAGAACATATCCATTATATTTATTTACTTATATAAACTATATAAATAAATAAGTAACCATAAATTATATAAATTTATCCATTGTTTGTAAATCTATAAGTAAAACATATTCTCATATTTTTAACATCATTTTGACCATGAACAAGTATTTCTTGAGTTTATATAAACTTGTAATATTTTATAAACATAATAAAATATAACTAGGTGATGATTAACCATATAACAATTATATAAATCATGAAATGAATACTTGGAATAGATTAGGGTTTATAAAAGACCTTAGGAAGATGAATCAAGATGATAACACAAGCAAGACCCAAGTATCAACCAAGAAACCCTAGTTTCTATTCAAGAAAACCCTATGTAAACCCTAGTTTTCTTATACTTATAAACCCTTGAAATTTACCAACCAAGCTTTCAATACTCTTTGAAACACCTCAGATATGCTATATATCAACCTTAGTATACTTGAATTGCTTTAGAAATAAAAGATGTGAATTATTTTGTATATGGTATGTGATCCGTGATTTTCAAAGGGAAACAAGAGAGAAAAATGTGAAGTTTTTGCTTGAAGTGTAATGTGAGTTTACTTATACTTTATGCAAGGTATTTATAGCAAGACCTAGTGATAAAACCATTCTAATAAAACTAACAAATGGTTTTATGGTTTGAAAGGGTGTGGCCGGTTTTGGAGACAATAAGGTAAGGGTTTTATATGCTTTTAATTAGTTTAGGGCTTGTAGGTGTAAGGAACATGTATGGGACTTTAGAGACAAGTATGTTCTAGTGTAAGAATGATGTGACATAGCTTAAGGCATGCTTGAATGTGTTCTTCCTTTTCCTTGTATGCTTGTCGTCCATGTTGATGGAAAGAGGAGACAAAATGGTTTTGCTTTTGAGCTTTGATCCAAAGGATAACACATATACTTGTTTAATGATGTTAGTGGAGCATTTGATTTAATTTCCAAGCATGAATGAATGTGTATGTATGAAATCCGGTTATGGTGGTGATAATAGGGGTTAGATTTTATAAAACTTTGATAAATATGTAGTGTTGCAAAAATTGGCCTAGGCGGCTGATTAATCGGCGCCTAGGCGCTAGGCAAGGATTAACCGCCTTGATTTTCACTAATCGGCCTTATTAATCGTTTTGGTCAAAAATCGGTCAACATACCGATTAATCGGATAAAAATGGGCCAAATCAGGCATAAATCGGCCAAATCGGATAAAAATTGGCTAAATCGGTCAACTCGGTTATGGATAGAAATCGGCCACATCGGGGATTAATCGGACAAATCAGACAAAATCGGCTAAATCGGGAAAATCAGGCATATATTTTCAAAAGAATTTATAATTTTATTTAGAAAAAGTCAAATCCGATTAATCCCCGCCTAACCGATTAATCGCTAGGCGGTACCCGGCCGCCCAGCTAGCGCCTAGCGATTTTTGCAACCTTGTAAATATGTATTGGTGGGTATTTGTTGAAGTGTATATGGGTTAATGGTTTGCCATGCATGCAAGAATGTAGTTTTATTGTGTTACGTAAACGATTTACGTAACCAATAAAAATAAAAGCGTAAAGTAATAAATTATCATCCCAATAACTTTATAACACTTACTTGACGTAAACCTTTATTTGTTTAATGCCCGTTTACGTTGAACGTTGATTTTTAGTTTACGCGAATTTAAAGTGAACGCGTAAAAGTTTAAAATAAATAATTGAATATTTATTGACGTAAAAGATGTGAAAATATGAATTGTTACACATGGAGTCCAAGAAGAAGAAATGTTGGATGCTACATTAGCAGGCTTAATTGTAGGGGGGTCAGCACCCTTTCCAGTCCACAAGTGGCTCCGCCTTTGAGTGCAACTAGCATCTCTAATTAAGCCTCATGTATGGATAATCTTAAAGTCTAGTGCTAGATAGTTGAGACTATTTCACGTACGTATGCCTAAAAGTAAAATTCTCTTATCACCCTAATTACATGTACATGGATGTTTTTATTGACACGTTAATATGTATCGTCTTTAACACAATCCTGTTGCAACAACCAACTTGAGTTAAATGGCCTATGGACACGAACTCTGTACATAGAAAGTTTATTATATGAGAATATGAATCACGGTTATGTTTCATATTCTCATCTCTTTTTTTTACTATACACTCAGTTATTACATGTATTCCCTTCCTAACTTATCAAGCTGATGTAAATTGTTTTTCCATGGCCGTAGTTACCATTGTCAATCGATGAACTCTATGCCAGTTCTGAACAAAAGGTATTTTCGTCGCATATGTCTTCAATATTTTTAAAACCAGTTCTGATCATCTGATGAGTTTACAAATTAATATCGTAGTTGTAAATATTGGATACTATTTTTAATTAGGTAATATTAGATCATTTAGTTGTGTAATATATTCATTATATGGAGATGTATCCGTATGTCTGCAAAGTTTGACACCCCTACTTGAACCCACATTGATGAGTTATCGTTCTGGAAAATGCCACCCATTTATAAACTGAACTGACCCATATGTAAGCAGGTACAATTCTATAAGAAGGCTGCAACTACCATGAGCGCCTTTTGAATCATCTAAGGTAAGATACTTAGACTTTTCTTTATCCTTGTAACTTGTTGGGCTTATAAATTGAACTGACCTATATCGGCTATTAGTTTGAATGGGTCAACTAAGACTGCAACTAACATAATGTCCTGCATTTAACTAAACTGACTCATATGGCTATTAGTTTGAATGGGTCAGTGTAGTACGGGTCAGTTTAGGTTTATTTTTATAATGGGTCAGTTTAGTATAATGGGTCAGTTTAGCGTACAAAATTAATACATGTTAGTTAAGGTTCAGTACCGGTCAGTTTAGTACATAAACCTGTAATTGTTCTTTTTGTCCTATTTGCTTGTTTAATCGATATGAAGTTGGTTAATAGTTTTCGTTTTTAACTTTCTGATGTAACAGGGAAGCTGCAGTTATTTTTCTCTTATTCTTGTGTATGTTGAGGAGTAAGACGAGGACACTCGATAGATGAGTCATGTCATGTCTGAAGATATTCATTTTCTGTAGTATTTATAGTTTAAATCCGATTACGATTTAAGAAGTTTAGAAGTGTAATCGTATGTTTTTATCTAATGTAAACGATTCAAACGCCAACGGCGATCACCTAAATGGCGATCTAAAAACACGGTGATCTAAACGGCGATATAATCTTCACCCTAATAATGGCTCCCCCTTATGGCGATCATCTTTTTCGATCCCTAATTATGATTTTTTAGGGTTCTTTCTTTTGGTTTGTTTTAGGGTTTTTGTTTTAATTTTCTGTTCCTTCATGGTGTTTTGCTTCTTGTTGTTTCTTTTGCTGTAATGGGTGATAGACGTCCATTCAATTCTAAGGAAGATCTTACTCAGAAGATTTCCACTTCGGTTTTTGTCACCAATTTTCCTGATCATTATACCGCTCGCGATCTTTGGAATGTTTGTTTGGCATATGGTAAGGTGATCGATGTCTACATTCCATTTAAGAAGTCCAAGGCTGGTAAG